>JACBKR010003896.1:0-35914 GCA_014218235.1 Colocasia esculenta
ACTGTTACCTGGTTCAACTGCCTATAAATGATGCACAACTGCAAGCTACCGTCCTCTTCCTCACGAACAACACTGCTTCCGCATGGTGAACGACTTGGATAGATAAACCCAGCTCAAGCAACTTCTGCAACTGGCGCTCAGCTCACGAACTCAGCGGAGCCATCTGTATGGTTCCTTAGACAAAGGCATCGTACAAGCAAAAGCTCAATGGAGAACTCTACCTCCCGCTCAGGTGGTACCCTAGGTAGATCCTTCGAAAAACATCAGAAAACTCACAAACAACAGGTACATCAAAAACCGATGGCCCGCTAGGCTCAGATGTACAACAGAAGCAAGGTATTCTACGAAAACCATCGCGGATCAAACGATGAGCTCTACAAAAAGAAATAAAAGGTCGGCGGGTTAGACCGGATACCCGGAAGCTGAGAATAGGCGAGGTATCCCAAACCAAACGGTCTTCCGCTGACAATCCACCACAGTTGAGTGAGCTCCAACCAGTCCAAGTAAGGATGACGTCAAAGTCACGAATCTGCAACGCGTACACCTGGCCAGCAACTGGTGTCCCTGGACCTCAACTATGACACCCTCAAGGTAACCAAAAGAACTCATGTAATCACCGGACGAAAGATCAATCAACATGTCACACTTACTCTCAAAGGTGTGTGACGAACGAGCGACTCGTAAAACTCCTCGGAAGCAAAACAAAGAGAAACATCGAGATCAACCAGAACACGTGAAACTCTACCAAGGATAGAAAAATTCTATTACCAGGTTTGACGCGTCGGCCTCCTCTTGGTGAGAGCCATCATACGACCACGCCCATGCTGTGGCGCCTGCGGGGGCTGTGCTGTGGGTGGCAGTGCTGCGAAAAAAACTACTGCTGCTGCTGGTTGAGGCTGCTACTCGTACTGCCCCTACTACTGCTGATGGGTGCCTACTTCTGTGAAGGGTACTAGTACTGTGGCAACTGCTGAGTGTACTGCACTGGCTACTGCGGCTGCTGGACTTGCCCATCGAGCAATCCTCCTGAAGTGGCCTGGTAAACCACAAGTGTAACAAGTTGCCTCCTGCATGCCCTGTTGAAACCGACTGCTCTGCAAACCTCGATTTCCGCTTCTGCTACCACTTTGTCCACCCCTACGAGTGTTCATCTGCATGAACTTCGAGCGCACTCAGAACTGACGAAACTGCCCGAGCTCGAAGAAGAGAAGTCGCACTACCACGACTACCTACGGGACGCTGGTATGGTGTGGTCCTAGAGGAAGCTCCTCCCTGATGCTGCTGCTGCTGCGGCTGCCAGGTCACTCTCTCCAAGTCGGTGGCCTTAGCCACTGCCACCAAAGTGGTGCACATGTAAGCGGTCACGCCCCACTGCAAATCTGGCCTCAATCCTCCAATAAATGTCTCTGCACAAGCTTGCTCATGCTGGCGACATGGGGAACATGCCTTAAAACCTAACAAACCTTTGATGATACTGAGCAACTGTCAAATCACTTGAGCCAACTCATGAAATTGGTCTCGTCTCTCACGTCGAGCATAATCAGGAAAATACTCGTCGTGGAAGACCTCTAAGAACTGCTACAAGAAACCTGATCCAATCGTAGCCCTGGGAAGTGTGTTTGCCTCTGAACTCTCCACCACTCATGGGCTGGTCCCTTGAGCTGATACACTGCCAATCTCACCGATCCTCCTCGGCACTCCATGGTCTCGAACGTATGCTCAACTCGTGCATCCAACTCTCAGCATGTCTGGGTCATAGTGGCCAGAAAACATCGGTGGTCGGAGACTAAAAAACCTCTCCAAGAGAGCGGTCCCTGTCCTCAGTGATAGTCATCCTCCCCTACCAACCCATGTACTCCCAGTACCCGACGCCTGCTGAACTACTGGCTGCTCCACCTGTGGATCTACCTGCTGCTCTGTATGCTGGGGGAGGTACTGGCGGCCTGACCTCGCACTGTGTCTGCCCTGGCTACCATGTCCCCTGAAACATGGTCCTAACGAACTGCTCAGCCATGGGAACCAATCCGCATACTGCTGAGGGGGGGGCTGGTACCTTGCTACTATTGCTCGCCGCTGCTGCTACTGCCTCTGCCTCCTAAGGCTGTGCCACAAACTCCTCTGCTAACACATCCTCCTGAACCTAACTTGGTGCTGGCTTATCTGATTCACCCTTCTACTCCATCAGCTCTCTAGTCTGCCTACGCCTGCGCGACGCCATATCCTGCACGACACACAACCAACAAGGTTAATGACACTAACTCGGGGGTACCAGTGCACCTGTAATACTGTTGGGACTTCTTGTTGCAGTTTAAATCCACTACAAGTCTTGTTAGACTCTCACTCTAATACCAATTATAACAACCCCGAGAACCCGACCTCGACCCAAGTCGAAAATCGATTTTTACGGTCGCCGCCCATGGATCGGGGGACCCGGAAGGGCGATAACACAAGTCTAACAGAATATGTAAAGGAAAGAAACATCAACTACTGAAATAGGAGCACACACGCGGAAGCAGAAAGAAAAGCGAGACCACTGCATATTGCTCTAGGTACAGTCCCAACCCACACAACGAGTACAAGTAAAGAAGGAAGAATAGAGCCCTTAGGGGCATACCCTGATGGTGAAGTACAACTGAAGGTGAAAACCACTGCTAGCTATGAGGACGACGAGTACCGCCCCGCCTCCTCCGCCCGACGCACACCCAGTCGCTGCTGAGAAGTCTCACCTGGAAAAAAGAAGGGATGAGCTTCACAACAGAAGCTCAGTAGGGACTACCAATCTCCTACTGGCTCTAACAGGTGGAAAGAATATATTAAACAAAGTAAATAACAACAGTTATATATATTCTACACTACACGGGAAAGTGCGGAAGCAAGCTAAACTAGCAATGGTATAGAAGGACACAACAGTTGGAAACTCCGTACGACCTATACGTCGTGGCAACCACACTGTTGGCAACATAGATAGAAGAACCCTGCCTGGACAAGAGCACCTAGCTACGAAAACCACTAGCACTAGTCAACTAGTCAGGTGCATCCACTAACGACTATCCTCGACCCAGGTCCAAAACCTCCACGTCTCGTCAGAGTGGGGGTAGAAAACCCAAAGTAACACAACAGTAACTGTCGTAGTCTGGTCGGACTATCGTCCCACGCCTAGCCTCTCTAGGTGGTTCCGGGGCCACAAAGAGTGAGGCTGTGAGAAGAAGGACTAGTTGGACTGCACCGGGAAGAACACCCAAGACTATCTCGGCATCGCAGACCAACTATGAGAGATCTGCTCTGCAAAAGACTCAATGCCGCTATCCTAACCACCGTTTTCCCTCTGCTCCAGAGTCTGTGACTCGAGTACGCTGTCGCCCAAATCACTCCCTCAATAGTCACCCAGGGACGGGGGTCCCAGGTAAATGGTAACAACCTCTCTCACGGGACAAGCCCTCAGGTGCCGAGCACCAAGCGAACGACTAGTGTAGGACCGTAAAGGAACAAGCAGTGGTGCCACGGTACAAAGAGAACCGAAAACGACGAAGACTCCACGAGAAATGGAACTCCACAAGAGCTTACCTGTTCTAATACTGTCATGACGCCCCTGGCCGTTGTGACACTATTGTGACGCCAAGGTCGGCCTCGACCTTGTCATGACTCTCTGGCCGTCGTGATGATGTCGCGGCACCCTGCCCGCCATGACAGCCAAGGCTGTCGCGATCAGCACATTCGTCGCGACATAATCGCGACCCTCAGGCCGGTCGAGATCTCTGTCGAGAGGGGTCCCAGTACAGTCCTCCCAAGGACCACCCCAAAACTGGTACAAATCACACCACAGGGGGAGGGAAGCATGGGAAACATGTAGGAATACATGTAAGACAACCAAACCACCCTCAAACCCCACGAAACATGCATTTTATAGAAATCTACACTCGAAGGAAACCTCTCCAACTGCGAGCATGGATCTCACACACCCCACAACCCCAAAACCATGGAGAACTAGGAATCTCATGTGGAAGGCATCATGCTAGAATGAGAGGAAGACAAGGGGTCCCTACCTCAAAGAGTAGAGCCGACCATGAGGATAGGGCTAAGGGGCCGAGAGGGCTGGGTCTTACATGTACATCTCAACCTATTGCTCTAATACCAATCTCTGTAACAACCCCCATTATATTGATACAATTATACCAATTCCCATCGATATAAAGCGTGCCGTCACAGTGGGACATGTACCAACACAACACAGTAGGTAGAGATGTCACAAATAACAAAGGAAAGTACAGCGGAAATGAAAGTAATTCTTATTCCATCATCATTACAAACATTCACAGTTTATATAGTAGCAATATAATAGACAAAGTCCACAAATAAACAAGTCCATATCATAACATTGTTTCACATACTAGCAAAAGAAAAGTTCAAGCTATATAGATAGCCCTCCAAAACTCAGCTATTCCTCTCGCTCGGAGTCGCTCCTCGCTATCTCCTTCTCGATCTCAGGAATACATGCCTCACATGTATGTTTAAGCAAGGATGAGTCTTCACAAAAGACTCATCAAGCAACCTATTGGTACATCCAAACACTTATCACATTCATTCTATACAAGTTTAACATATGGAACAATTTATCACATGATTCATGTCACATTAAGCAAGTACTAAATGAACAATCTATAACATGCTATCTACGCATGGACTTAACTTAAATCATGGTATCAATCACAACTCATTCATAGTACATTTCAAGTATCTTGATCATGAAACTAACACATGCCTACTAGTAATACTAACATGATATCTTTCACATTCAATATGCTTATAATCACATAAGCTCACATTTTACCTGCTTTTTACATAAAAGTAACCTTATCACATGGTTTCACATCATTTCACATTGGAGCACATTAGCACATCACTTTCACATGTTCACTTGGCACATGCACACATAATCACATCTTTACACATCTTTTGTCATGACACATAGTCCGAACCACCATAAAAGAGGAACATCACACACATAACACATGCCCGTCACCTAGGCATATAGTGATGAATCTTGGTAACTGCGCAGAACGGGAGAAGCCCTCTCTACCCTAACCAGTGATACTTGTCCCCTCCAGGATTTCATCATGATGCCCACAGGACATCGCATACACATTGAGTCTCCCATAGAGACTTTTCTACAGTACGGCTCCACAGCCTTCTATGGTAGCAGAGTGTCAATTTTGGCACAATTATCACTTAATCACATTATTCACATTGGTCACATGTTAAACACATATTTCATGCACTTAATGACTCATTTACATGCTCATGATTCAAACACATGTATCTCAGGTACAAAAACTATATATCATGACTATCTAGCAGTGTTCAAACATGCTTAACAGAACCTAAAACATGGTACTAATCATCAAAGACATCATTTTTACTAATCATGCTTATATGATCCTTAATAATTTACAACTGGAAACAATAGACATGGATGTCAGAACATGCTCAAATCTTAATCATAGACTCTGCGCATGCAATATGTTAGATGTCTATTTTTCAGAATTTTCACGATAGTACATCTATTCTTAACATTTAACACAAATCTCAGGTAATTTAAAAAGATAATGATTAAGCATGGTGAATAGTAAATTAACAACACTATCATTCCTGAAACATGCACACAATAATCGTAAGGTCATGGAAAATACTGTGACGTAATACCCATCATACTATTTATACTGAATTTAGTCTAACCTAGCATGCTCATTTACTCATAACAGATATTCTACAATTTGCAAATATGATCAGAAAAATATCTAAAATTCCTAATAACCTACTAATGTACCTGACAAGAAAAAATTATCGAAACTTATGCACTACACTCAAAATCTCCGAATAATCATCATATCACACATTGATAGACACTTTTCTGGGAAAATCTAAAGAACTTAACGGCAAGGGGCTTGCCGTCAAGGGAGGTTAACGACATGACGATTGCTGTCCACAAGGAACTTAACAACAAGGATGTTGCCGTCAACTTTTCTTATCTACAGATATTAGTGTAGACCGAAACAAAAAAGATAGAGAATTTGGGGGTCGAGGACATGAGACAAAAATCACAAAATCCTAGAACCCTAAGTGATAGTCATAGGGATGAAACCCCTAAGTTACTTGCCCTAGAAACTCTAAAATCTGATTGAATTTGCGTGATGAAGCCCTCCTCGGCACAGCCCAAAGAGGTAGACTCTCCACTGTAACGCCCACCCCTCTTAGACCCAGTACAGTACAGTTACACAAACTCACATTGATCTAATAGAGGTATTATAGGGACGAATCAACAAATTACAATACAGGTTGAATATACACAAATAACTATCAATTCAATGATAATTGACAGATTATGGAATTAAACACTTGCAATCAGCATTTATTCAAAAGTAAATCTAATGCATAAACAAGGTAACAATAGTCCAATGTTTATTACATTTAATGACTAGCTGCATAAAGGAAATTACATAAGATCCTCACATACAAGAGTCACTCTAAACTCTCTAGACAAGCTAAGTCTCCACGTCTCACGTTCTGATGAGTCAGTTTGCACTAACTCCTCCGTATCCTCTGGTCTTCTCTGAAATGTTAGGCAAGTATGAGTATACAAGACCCAGCAACAAAAGCACATGAAAGACAGTCAAGATATTAACAGTATATTAGGTTTAAAAAAACATGGTAGTACATTAACATTTCATTCATTGATATCATAACTTTTCCTTACTACAGTTCTAAGCCCATTGGCAATCATTCATTTCATAGTGATTCTAACTATTATGGAAATAAAACATGTTTGTAGTAATATGGAATCACTTATTCATGGAATCTCTCGATGTCATGTGACCTACAACAATTCTCATGTATCAATTTCTCACTTATACATGCACTATTCTTTTACACAACAATTTTCATGTAGTAATATTAAAACATTGTCATGTAGCATGACATTCTTTGAACAAGTTCACATGTAGGAATGTAAACATATAACATGTAGTCTGTAGCATGTGTAGAACAGGTAGTAGACATGTAACTGTAGCATGTAACCTGTGCATGTAGATTGTAGACATATACTGTAGCCTGTAATCTTTCCGTATAGTTGCCAAGACATAGCCACACTAAATTGAGATCAGTGTTCATTTAACATTCACTTATCACCTAGGCAATGCGGTGATGAAGTCATAGTATTTGCGCAAAACTGGGGGGAAAGTCCTTCCCACCTTGGCCAGTAGAACAAGTCTACCTCCAGGATTTCAATCCGTTGGCCCATGGATTCATTTATTTACATGTAGGTGAACCATACCATAGGGGCATCTACGGTGAGTTCCTTGTAGGAATCTCTAAGATAGCAATGTCTTATTGGGATCATTGATATAATGCATCCCTAACATGTATAATAGATAGTGACATTTATTTCATACTATTTAACATGTGTTAATGTAATATTTCAAAATACAACACTTTCAGTTTTGAAATCCTATTTACTGTACAATAGATTTTATCATGATATTAATATTCATTCTTACATTTACATTCATTTATTCAATTCTATGTGTTAATATTGTTCAAATTCATAACAGAATGTAACATGTCTGAAAATTCTGAAATTTTAACAGAAATTCGAAATCAGGAATTACAATGTACATGCCAAATTTCTTATTTCTGATTTCTGCAACTATTTTTCATGAAATTAACTCTATTAATCAACTAACTAACATGGTTCAATATTAAGAAAAGTTCATAATTTCATATGGAACAGGGATTAGGACATATTATATCTATCGCAGTAATTTAGACATCAATCAACATGCTCTCCTTTAAACCATCGTACTTATCTTTTGCTAACTTAACATGATTGTTGCCATGTAATTATGCAAGTTCACAATACATATATATACATAACCTGTACAATATAGCAATAGACAGTCCATAATATAACAATAACATGCTCTGATAGTACATGGTTGAAACACATAAATTCATAAATTATACATTTAAACAAATTCACTCAGATTTCGGAAATACATGATTCTGTTAAACTCGACGTCAATTGGTATGACGTTTACTATAGTAGACGTCCACATACGATGTCGTCAAGTAATATAGACGGCGGCACATGCCGTTAACACAAACCGACGGCGGCACATAGCGCCGTTTACATATAGTAAAGACAGAAATACTTAAAATTCGGACGAACTAAACGGCAGTCGATATTGCCGTTTACAGGATATAGACGGTAGTACCCTGGACGTCTAGTTCTAAGACACAGAAAACACAGAAAACCTGCATGAAATAATGGGTTTCTAACCCTTCCCGTAGGTGTTTTCATGCTTTAAAAAAAAAGAAAAATGTTAGATACATATTATAACATATCCTAAACTAATCCCCCATGCAACTTGCCTAATCCCTCCTAATGGAGTGTTGAATCCGAGCTCGAAGAAGCCCGTCTCGCCAGGAGACAGTTCTTTCCTCCGCCTTCAAGCGATCCAAAACCTCCTCCGATGTAGTTCCTCCGCCTGGATGAGCTTTGGTTAAGAAGTTCTATGCATCTCCTCGGTGAGAAGCCTCCGATCCGCATGAACCAGCACCAGATCGCTCTGCAAAATCCCTTCCTTGGCCCTCTTTTTTCTTCCAGAACCAGAGTAAAACCTCTTCTATCACGAGATCTGGTCTTATAAAGACCTCTCAGCAAAGGCCAAACCTAATCTTGACCCCGGATCTAAACGCATCGGATCAGCTCATAAAACTTCCCGAAAACGGCCTGATCTCCTTAATCTGGAACGGAAAGCCCAAAAACAAGCAAGTCAGCTTAACGTCAACATAGGTTGTCGTCTACCCAAATATAAACGTCCATCGATGATGTCGTTTATAGTCTTGCCCATAATTAAATAATTCAGAAAAATTACTAACGTCAATACCTGTTGTCGTTAACATCATATAAACGGCATACGATATTGCCGCTTACAAGTCTTAACGTCAAATGATCTTGCGCCTAGTTCTTACACACAACAACATTCAAAATATGCAGAAATAAACAAACAATGTACGAATAAATTCAAGAAAATTCTAGGGTACTACATCCTCTCTCCCTAAAATAATCTTCGTCCTCGAAGATTAAGTTAAGTTACTCACCGAACAAAGACGGATAAAGCTTCTTCATTCTTTCTTCAAGCTCCCACGTGCCTCTTCACGTGAGAAGTTCCTCCATAGAATCTTCACAAATGGAATGGACTTTGATCTTAATTCTTGCACCTTCTGTCCAGAATCTCCACAGGTTGCTCAGAATAAGACAAATCTGGCTGCAACTGAATCGGCTCATAACTGATCACATGAGCCGGATCTCTAACATACCGCCTCAACATGGATACATGAAATACTGGATGCACCGCTGCTAAAGATGGTGGCAAGCTAACTGGTATGCCACATTCCCGATCTTCTTCAGAATTTCAAAGGGTCCAATGAATCTCGGGTTCATCTTAACCCTCTTTCGAATCTTACTACACCTCTGGTGTGGCGAAACCTTAAGGAAAACATGGTCTCCAACCTCGAATGCCAAATCCTTCCTTCTTGCATCTGCATAACTCTTTTGATGATCCTGAGCCGCCTTTATTCTCTGCATAATCATCTGAATCTTTGCTGAAGTCTCTTGCACCACTTCCGGTCCAACCAGATGTCGATCTCCTGACTCCTCCAACACAATGGGGATCTACAAGGTCTTCCGTACAAAGCTTCAAAAGGTGCCATACCTATGCTCGAATGGAAACAGTTATATAAGCAAATTCCACAAGAGATAGATGGCGCTCCCAATCAACTTTCCATTCTAAAACACAAGCTCGAAGCATATCTTCCAACGTCTGAATAGTCCTCTCGGACTGTCCATCCGTTTGCAGATGAAATGCCGAACTCAACTTCAACTGACTGCCAAAAGCCTGCTGCAAACTCTGCCAAAACCTGAAGTGAATCTCGGATCACGATCTGAGATAATTGACTTCGGAATTCATGCAGCTTCATAATACTATTAATATACAGTCTGGCCAAGCTCTCAACAGACTATTCTTCTTCATAGCAAGGAAATGAGCACTCTTCGAAATCTATCAACGATCACCCAAATGGAATCATTTCCTCTAGCCGATCTAGGCAATCCGGATACAAAGTCCATGGTCACTTGCTCCCACTTCCACTGAGGGATATCTAACCTCTGCATCAAGCCTGAAGGTCGCTGACGCTCCGCCTTCACTTGCTGACAAATCAGACACTTCGCCACAACATCAGCCACATCTCGCTTCATGCCAGAACCACCAGAAAGAACGCTTCAGATCCTTGTACATCTTCCCACTACTGGGTGAATAGAGAACTGAGATCTATGCGCCTCCTCCAAAATTTCCTTTCTCAGATCAACATTATTAGGGACACAAACCCTAAGATTCAAGCGAATCACATCATCTTCATCTCTGGTAACTCCGCTCTTTCCAACCAACTCCTGCAACAACGTATCATCTTTCTGCAACGCAATGACCCGATCAAGAATAGAAGATCTCAAAGACAACTGCGCCATGAACAAGTTACACAATTGAGGTTCTAGAACAGCCAAAGAACTTGAAGCGTCATCTAGCATCTTCCAGTCTTGCCTCATCATCTGCCTTTTCCTGCTCACGCATCTGCCACTACATTGGCCTTCCTGGATGGTAAGATAGTTCAAAATCATAGTCTTTCATGAATCTATCCATCTCCGCTGCCTCAGATTCAACTCTTCCTGCGAGAACAAGTATTTGAGACTCTTGTGGTCTGAGAAGAGCTCAAATCAACTCCATATAGATAGTGCCTCTACATTTTCAAAGCATAGACACAGCTGCTAACTCCAAGTCATGGGTCGGGTAGTTGCGCTCATTCCTTAAGTTGCCTAGAAGCATACGCCACAACTCGACCACCCTGCATCAGAACACAACCAAGCCCAATCTTTGAAGCATCTATGTAGATAGAGAAAGAATCTACATCATTGGGCAAAACAAGCACTGGCGCTCAGGTCAGACGAGCCTTAATTCCTGGAACACCTTTTCACAAGCCTCTGACCACTCAAACTTGACTCCTTTCCTGTCAACTTCGTCAAAGTCGCCGCAATAGAAGAAAATCCTTCGATGAATCTCCTATAGTAGCCAGCCAAGCAGAGAAAACTTCTGATGTCAGCTGAAGATCTCGGTGTTTCCAATCAAGAACAGCTTCCACTTTAGCTGGATCTACAGACACACCTCTCCTGATATAACATGACCAAGAAATGGACTTCTTTCATCCAGAAGTTGCACTTGCTGAATTTAGCATACAGTTTATGCTCCCTCAGGACACCCAACACAATCTCAGATGCTCTCTATGAGTCTCTTCATCGGGCGAATAAATCAACACATCAAATGAAGACTACCACAAAAGAATCCAGATACTGCCGAAAAACTCTATTCATCAAATCCATGAAAACTGCTGGAGCATTTGTCAAACCAAAGGGTAAGACAAGTGTAATACCCCATATAAGAATATGTAAATGGACTAAATCAGCAGACTACCAAAAACCCGGACTAGTCATTTTCAGAGCCGAGATGAAAAGAACTCTGAAGTTAAGCGTGCTCAGTTGGGAGTAGTCCCAGGATGGGTGACCTTCTGGGAAGTCTACCAACTGGCACGGTTGTTGGGCCAGTTTGCTGGTTGGGTCGTCACAAATGGTATCAGAGCCTTACCCAGCCGGAAGGCAGGAACTAAGTGCCACACAGGACAAAGTGCTACGCTATGGAGCCACCTCTGAAGCCATAATGTGCAAAGTGCTACATAGTGGGAGCCACCTCTTGAACCTGTGGAGGCCACCTCTAGAATCCTGCCTGCCTGGGGTTTGATTATGTGCTATGTGTGAGCAGCGACGAGGACGTCGCTTATATAAGAGGGGTAGATGTAATACCCCATATGAGAATATGTTAAATGGACTAAATCAGCAGCTACCAAAAACCCGGACTAGTCATTTTCAGAGCTCGAGATGGAAAAGAACTCTGAAGTTAAGCGTGCTCAGTTGGGAGTAGTCCCAGGATGGGTGACCTTCCTGGGAAGTCTACCACTGGCACGGTTGTTGGGCCAGTTTGCTGGTTGGGTCGTCACACAAGGAACTCATAATGGCCATATTTGTCCTAAAATGTCTTAGTAGAATCTTCCGGCTTAATTTGGAGTTGATGATAGCCAGAATGAAGATCAATCTTAGAGATACAGAAGCTCCTCGCAACTGATCAAACAAGTCATCAATACGAGGTAAAGGGTACTTGTTTAACAGTTACCTGGTTGAGCTTACGGTAATCTATGCACAACCTCATCGATCCATCCTTCTTTTTCACAAAAAGAACAGGTGCTCCCCATGGCGAAACACTCGGTCGGATGAAGCCCTTATCAAGTAATTCCTACAGCTGCTTCCTCAACTCTGCCAATTCCGCTGGCGCCATGCGATAAGGTGCAATGGAAATAGGTGCTGTGCCGGGTACGAGCTCAATGCCAAACTCTAACTCCCTTGCAGGTGGCAAACCTAACAAAATTTCAGGAAAGACTCGCTGAAATCTCTGACCACCTCAATATTCTCGACAGATAGAACCTTCTTCGAATCCTCGGTCACAACCACACTAGCCAGAAAACGGAACAACCCTTGCTCAACATCCGAGTCGCCTTCAAAGCCGAAATCACAAATACCCGACATGACCTTGGGAAAGGGTGAACAAATCCTCCTTCTAGGAATCCGAAAAAAACATAAGCTTCCGCCGACAATCCATCAGAGCATAATGCTCCTCGAGCCAATCAAAGCCCAAGATAGCATCATAATCCTTCATCTTTAGCAAATAGAAATTACCAGGCAAAACTTGCTCCTCAATGCACACAGAAAGCGACGAAAACACTGCTCGGTCAAGATAGTTCCTGCTGGAGTATGCACAGACAAGGGAACCTCCAACTTTTCCGGAACTAGACCATTCTCCTTAATCAAGACCTTGGCAAATCTCTCGGAAACAAAACTATGTGTGGCACCGGTATCAAATAAGACTCTAGCATGCATTCCCATAATTAATTGTACCTTCAGTGACGTGCTCTGCCAACTCTGCCTCGTCTCTCGCCAAGGCGAACACTCGAGCCGGAGCCCTCGGTCTCCCTGCTACTCTCGATGCCGGTCTCGCTGCTGCTGGTGCTGCTGCCGCTGCAGTCTACTGCGCCATCTTCGGAATAGTCTGATCTTGTGGTTCTTATCACACACATCTCAAGCATCTCCCGGATGTCACCAACACACCTCGCCTCCATGACGCTTCCCGCACGGGTACACACTGGCTTTTCTGCAATCATACCTCCGCCTGGAGTCTGTGCCGCTGCTCTCGCTGAACCACTGCTCTCTGCTGAAAAGCTGGGGTCTTCTTCTTCTTATCGTGCCGCTGGAAAGCTGATGCTGGCCTCTTCAAAGAAGCTCTCTTCTCTTCAAGGTAAGCCTCCATCTCTGCCTCCTGCATACAAGCTGTTGACAAAGCTTCCTCCATGGAACGATGACCTAATGCCACTAGTCTCGTCCTCAGGGACGGCTTCAACCCCATGATAAATTCTTTACCTTCCTCCGCTCATCTGCCACAATGTGAGGCGCATACTTGGACAGCTCCGCAAATCTTGCCTCATACTCAAGTACACTCATCGACCCCTGGGTCAACGTCAAAAAACCTGCTCCATGCGGTCCTGCACGTGCTCTGGAATATACTTGCCTTGAACAATCGGACGAATTCAATCCATGCAACTCCATAGCACCATCTTCAAACTGTGTGCATAGTATAGAGGACCACCACACATCGGCATGCTCCTGAAAAAAAAAAAAGTAAGTACATCTAAAATATATTCCAACCAACACCCATAAGCTCCTTAAAATCTATCTTTACCTGCAGCATATAAGTAGCTAAGGTCCTCACACTCTCTCTTCCGCACAACGAAGGGCACGAAAGATCTTCTCCGTCTCTCTAAGCCAACTCTCCGCAAGAATGGATCACTCTCTCCCTTAAAGAAAGGCGGGGTCATCCTCCTGAATCTTTCCATCATAGGCACTCCTCAAAAAACTGCCTCCTGAGCAGGTGCCCGTGCCTACAATCCAAAACATCCCTTAGATAACAATCTTCAGTTAACACCTTGAATAATTCTTGCAGCTACCGACCTGAACCTGCACCTGCGCCTGCAATGCCGCTGTAGTCTGAGCCTGAGTCTGCATCGCATGCACCAATCCTTGCATCAATGCTCCGTAGTCTATACGTGGTGGTGGGTGTGGCAAAGGTACACCAGTCTGGTCCTGAGCCTGCTGTGCTGGAGTCTGCTGATCACCTGCTGACTCATCACCTCGAGCATGGCCAGCTCCTCTACGTCCACGAGTCGCCATAGACTGCAAAATAAGCATCCTATTTAATAACCTATTATTCTACATAACTTGGACTAATTCTTTATGCAGACTTGAAATATGAATACAATATTGATATTCTATTTATGTACATGTTCAACCTGGATCACTCTGATACCAATCTCTGTAACACCCTCTTAGACCCAGTACAGTTACACCAACTCACATTGGATATAATAGAGGTATTACAGTGGAACGAATCAACAATTACAATACAAGTTGAAATATACACAAATAACTATTCAATTCCAATGATAATTGACAGATATGGAATTAACACTTGCAATCACATTTATTCAAAAGTAAATCTAATGCATAAAAAGGTAACAATAGTCCAAAGTTTATTACATTTTAATGACTAGCTGCATAAAGGAAATTACATAAGATCCTCACATACAAGAGTCACTCTAAACTCTCTAGGACAAGCTAAGTCTCCACGTCCTCACGTTCTGAGTCAGTTTGCACTAACTCCTCCGTATCCTCTGGCTCTCCTGAAATGTTAGGCAAGTATGAGTCTACAAGACCCAGCAAATCACATGAAAGACAGTTCAAGATATTAACAGTATATTAGGTTTAAAAAAACATGGTAGTACATTAACATTTCATTCATGGATATCATATACTTTTCCTTACTACAGTTCTAAGCCCATTGCAATCATTCATTTCATAGTGATTCTAACTATTATGGAAATAAAACATGTTTGTATGTAACATGGAATCACTTATTCATGGAATCTCTTCGATGTCATGTGACCTACAACAATTCTCATGTATCAATTTCTCACTTATACATGCACTATTCTTTTACACAACAATTTTCATGTAGTAATATTAAAACATTGTCATGTAGCATGAAATTCTTTGAACAAGTTCACATGTAGGAATGTAAACATATAACATGTAGTATGTAGCATGTAGAACAGGTAGACATGTAACTTGTAGCATGTAAACTGTAGCATGTAGACATATAACTTGTAGCCTGTAACCATTTTCGTATAGTTGCCAAGACATAGCCCACACTAAATTAGAGATCAGTAGTCATTTACATTCACTTATCACCTAGGCAATGCGGTGATGAAGTCATAGTATTTGCGCAAAACCGGGGGAAAGTCCTTCCCACCTTGGCCAGTAGAACAAGTCTACCTCCAGGATTTCAATCCGTTGCCCACGGATTCATTTATTTACATGTAGGTGAACCATTACCCTAAGGGCATCTACGGTGTAGTTTCTAGTAGGAATCTCTAAGATAGCAATGTCTTATTGACATCATTGATATAATGCATACACTAACATGTATAATAGATAGTGACATTTTATTCATACTATTAACATGTGTTAATGCAATATTTCAAAATACAACACTTTCAGTTTTGAAATCCTATTTACTGTACAACAGATTTCTATCATGATATTAATATTCATTCTTGCATTTACATTCATATTTATTCAATTCTATGTGTAAATATTGTTCAGAAATTAATAACAGAACGTACACATGTCTGAAAATTCTGAAATTTTAACAGAAATTTGAAAATCAGAATTACAATGTACATGCCAAATTTCATAATTTTCTGATTTCTGCAACTATTTTTCATGAAATTAACTCTATTAATCAACTAACTAACAAGGTTCAAATTTAAAAAAGTTCATAATTTTCATAGGAACAGGGATTATTGACATATTATATCTATCGCGGTAATTTAGACATCAATCAACATGCTCTCCTTTAAACCATCGTACTTATCTTTTGCTAACTTAACATTGATTGTTGCCATGTAATTATGCAAGTTCAACATACATATATATACATAACCTGTACAATATAGCAATAGACAGTCCATAATATAACAATAACATGCTCTGATATTACATGGTTGAAACACATACATTCATAAATTATACATTTAAACAAATTCACTCAGATTTCTGGAAATACATGATTCTGTTAAACTCGACGTCAATGGTATGACGTTTACTATAGTAGACGTCCACATACGATGTCGTCAAGTATTATAGACGGCGGCACATAGCGCCGTTAACACAAACCGACGGCGGCACATAGCACGTTTACATATAGTAAAGACAAAAAATACTTAAAATTCGGACGAACTAAACGGCAGTCGATATTGCCGTTTACAGGATATAGACGGCAATACCCCTGGACGTCTAGTTCTAAGACACAGAAAACACAGAAAACCTGCATGAAATAACGCGTTTCTAACCCTTCCCGTAGGTTGTTTTCATGCTTTAAAAATACAGAAAATGTTAGATACGTAGTATAACATATCCTAAACTAATCCCCCATGCAACTTGCCTTATCCCTCCTAATGGAGTGTCGAATCCGAGCTCGAAGAAGCCCGTCTCGCCAGGGAGACAGTTCTTTCCTCCGCCTTCAAGCGATCCAAAACCTCCTCCGATGTAGTTCCTCCGCCTGGATGAGCCTTTGGTTAAGAAGTTCTATGCATCTCCTCGTGAAGAAGCCTCCGATCCGCATTATCAACACCAGATCGCTCTGCAAAATCCCTTCCTTGGCCCTCTTTTTCTTCCTCCAGAACCAGAGTAAAACCTCTTCTATCCATGAGATCTGGTCTTATAAAGACCTCTCAAGCAAAGGCCAAACCTAATCTTGACCCTCGGATCTAAACGCATCGGATCAGCTCATTAAAACGTTCCCGAAACGGCCGATCTCCTTAATCCGGAACGGAAAGCCCAAAAACAGGCAAGTCAGCTTAACGTCAACATAGGTTGTCGTCTACCCCAAATATAAACGTTCATCGATGATGTGGTTTATAGTCTTGCCCATAATTAAATAATTCAGAAAAATTACTAACGTCATACCTGTTGTCGTTAACATCATATAAACGGCATACGATATTGCCGCTTACAAGTCTTAACATCAAATGATCTTGACGCCTAGTTCTTACACACAACAACATTCAAAATATGCAGAA
This sequence comes from Colocasia esculenta, assembly GCA_014218235.1. Classification (NCBI taxonomy): domain Eukaryota; kingdom Viridiplantae; phylum Streptophyta; class Magnoliopsida; order Alismatales; family Araceae; genus Colocasia; species Colocasia esculenta. The sequence continues at coordinate 17,404 of JACBKR010003896.1, forward strand.
ATAAAAAACAATGTACAGAATAAATTCAAGAAAATTCTAGGGTACTACATCCACGGTTCGATTCAACCTCCACGCCCTAGCAGACGATCCCTCGGTGTTAGGAGAGCTTCTCCACATTCAGAAGAACCTCCCCCTTGTAGTAAAATGTCGGTGCAGCCTCTGGTTCACAGGATCAACCTCCACAAACCCTCTTTTGTTCTCCCCGAAACAAAAAACCCTAGCTGAGCCAAAGTCCTCTCTTTGCAGAGATGACCTAGTTTTATAGGAGTTTGGGTCAAGGTGTCTTAGGAAAGAGAGAATCCCAGCCGACGGGGTTTCCTAATCAGTCTCCTGGAGAAATCGGGACAGTTTTAGATCAGACTCCCAAATGCAGCCGGAGGTCTTAACGTCCAATGATTTCCGTCTACATGAGTAATCGTCAATCAATCTTGATGTCAAGATTCCCAAGTCAGGTGGTAAACGGCACATATCTTGCCAAAAACCAGATGTTAACATCAAATGATGTTGACGTTAAGAAGAATTTTGGGCAGAAGTTTAGAACATAATACCACGTCATAATATGCATAGAAAACTAGGGCCTACACTCTCGCCCTACCTCTAGAAGTACTCCTCTTCTCCAGTGAAGCACTTCTTATATGGCATTGTATCTACTCTCTTTCTGGTGAAACACAATCTTCATCTCTAGAATCTCCTACATCTCGTAATCCTCGATCAATTTCTTCTTACCTTCTTAGACACAATGGCCCCAAAACTCACCCCTCGGAGAGGATCAAAAGCCAAAGTAGATGCTTGTACTATTTGGAAATCCCATGAGCCATCTGAGGGATGGTTCAAGGGTAGGCATGATGCTCAGGAGACGTAAACCCCAAAAGAGAAAGGTCGTGGCTACCTACGCAGCAATCGTCGTTTCACTCACTTCAGACTAGTAAAGAGAAGGCTCTATCGAAAGGCATGAAGAATACTGAGTCTATCTTATTGAGTCATGGTTATGTGAATAACCATAATAATTGTTTTGATGATGTTTGATTTGATGATAATTGATTTGATGATAATTAATTTGATAGGTTTTGATGCTGACATAATCATGGTTCATCTTGTTGACATCAAAATATCATTGTTTGTTGATGAACTTAAGTGATCTCTTGCTGCAATTCATTTGTTTCATATTTACAGTTCATAATTAAATAAACATCGAATGTTCACTTTTGGTCATAGTCAGTCGAAGCACAAACATCAGATGTACAGTTTTGGTCGTAGTCAGTCGAAGCAGAACTTCGTCATATACGAAGCTAGACTTCGGATATGATGAAGTGGAACTTTGTCATATATGAAGGTAAGCTTCGATTGACGAAGTCACTTCGATCGATCATGACTATTATCACTGTGCTTTGGATGTTCGAATTTGTTATTTGTCAGTCGAAGCAGAACTCCATCATATACTAAGATGGACTTTGGATATGACGAAGTGGAACATCGTCATATATGAAGCTAAGATTCATATATGACAAGTCACTTTGATTGATTAAGACTAAATTCAGCATTGACTTCGGATGTACTCAATTGCTCTTTGTCAGACGAAGTGGAACTTCGTCATATACGAAGCTAAGCTTCGGATATGACAAAGTCAGTTCAACCGATGAAGACCATTTTGACACTATGACTTCGGATGTTCACTTTTACTCTTGGTCAGTCAAAGACATGAACTCGTATATTTCTGTTTTGGTCGCTATCATCCGAAGCTCTATGACTTCATATGTCATGTTTAAATCTTGCTAGTCGAACCTATGACACTCGTATATTCATGTTGTATCTCTGCCAACCGAAGCACCTTGACTTTGGATGTCACGATTTACACTTGGTCATTCGAAGTACTAAGACTTTGTATATTCATGTTATAATTTGACAGACATCAAATATCGATTGTTGTCCAACCTAAAAATTGATTTCTTTATCAGACATCGATTGCTTCAATGATTATACCATCCATTGCTATTGAAAATCAAAGTATATGATTGCCTTTTATCCTGAGTGCCTTATGATCTTATCTGTGCCGGCCATCATGTGACTGGCACGTGTCTAACTTAAGGCTTGCGGTACATGTAACCCTAGGTACGAGGTTTTGGGCATCTGGCTAAAATTGCCCTTGGCCTTGTGAAAGGAGTGCTGCTAAAAAAAGAGGAGCGGAGGCCAAACGTTGAAGCACGAAAATAAGTGGGAAAAAGGGAGAGCTTAGAGAGAGGTGCAAAGCTACTGGATCGAAACATATCGTCGATCTTCTTCGATCTGAGATTCAGCCTCAGAAGAAAGACATCAAGTTCAGCAAGCTTCATCGAAGACCAGTTGTTCTCTAACAGAGGAGAGTATCAACAAAGGTTCTTGGTTTATGTGTGTGTTTTATGAGTGTTGATTGATTTGCACAAGTGTTCTGTGCAGGTTAGTCTCTATCAAGAGTGTGTCTTTTATGGTGTTCTTTGAGTGTTTTTGCCCAAGTGTGTGGACTGAGCCGTCATGCTCTAAGTATATGTGGTTTTTGAGCCGTCGAGCTCCTGTGTGTGTTGTACTCAATTTCATTTAGCAGTGTGTGCCTCACTGTGTGAGGGGTGGATGTAGGAATCACCTTGTGATTTTAGAACCACCTAAAAATCTTCTGTGTAGTGGTTTGCTGATTATCTCTTCGTTAGATGTATGCATAGGGATTTCGATCACACACTGTTTGTCTGATTGGTCTCATACATCAACTACACACACCTACATCAGATCAGTATAGATATCATGAATTGAGTTATAATCTGAAGTAACTTCTTGAAATTGCTTAAGCTTCCGCTGTGTTGGTAATAGATCTATTCAACCCCCCTTCTAGATCTATTCACCCTGGTCATTCGATCCTACAATTAGTATCAGAGCGAGTTAATCTCTAATTCTGATATGATTTGATCGCATTGGTTTAATACATCTGGCTTGATCTGTATGCTTGATTTTTTTAACTACTATAGAATTTGATTCATGGATTATCGAGGTTTCATAGCTGAGGGCCACTCTATAAACAAACCACCCTACTTCGATGGGTCTGACTATGCTTACTGGAAGAACCGAATGCAAGTGTTTTTTAGACCCCAGAATTATGAAATCTGGAAGATTGTTGAAAAGGCCCTTATGAAATCACTGGTGATGAGGTTACATGGACTAGAGAGCAAATAAGAAGGGATACATTAAATTTTAGTGTTATGAACATGCTTCAATGTGCAATTATCTTAAAGAATATGCTACAGTGTCTATGTGATCCTCTGCAAAGGAAATGTGGGATAAGCTTTAGTGATGTATGAAGGAACATCACAAGTTAAAGAAAATGAGCTAATTTATTGATTTCTGATTATGAAATGTTTACTATGAAGTCTGATGAATCCATATCTGAAATGTTTACTAAGTTCATGGTAATTGTTAATGGACTGAAAGGATTAGGTAAGGATTACACTTGTGCTGAGCTGGTAAGGAAAATACTTTGATCCTTGATGGCTCATCATGGCATACTAAGGCAACTGTCATTGAGGATTCTAAAGACTTATCCAAAATCTCTCTGTATGAGCTCATAGGATTACTGATAACTGATGAAATAAATTTGAAAAGAACTGAAGAACATATGCTAATGGCTAAACCAACCGCACTTAAAGCTTCAACAAGTGGGAAAGACAAAGAGAAAGAAGATTAATGTTTTTGAATCATCTGAATCTGATGAGGATGAAATTTCCCTCATCACCAGAGAGTTCAGAAAATTTTTAACATTAAAAATTGAAAAAATTCATTAAAAACACAACAAATCTATTGGTAAGAAACATCTTCAATCTTCAACTTCTCATCTGAACCAAAATGACAAGAAAACAGAAAATCTAACTTTGTGTTATAGGTGCAACAAGCCAGGACACATAAAAGGACAGTGTCCTGAGTTCAAAAGGACATGAGCAAGAAATACAGAAGGTCATCAAGACGAAGAAGCTAAAAGTAATGCTAGAAACCTGGTCGGATGAAGACCAGAGTGAAGAAGAAGAAGACATTCCTCAAGATCTGAAGATGAAGAAGTATGCTTTATGGCTAACATCAATGACAACAAGGTAAACTCCTCTTTTGAAGAAACACTATTGATGATTGGAAAAATGCTTATGCCACATTAGTTGAAAAATGTTATGAAATAAGAAAAGAAAATAAATATCTAAAAAGGAAGATTGAAAATGTTATGCATGATACTTCTCTTACAAGCAGAATGTCTGAACTAGAAAAGAAAATCTCTAAATTTAATGATGAAAAATAAGTAATGTTGGATAAATTGGATACTCAAAATCATGTCTCGGAAGGCTAATAATGAAATTGAAAAATTGACAGATAAAATTGAAATGCAACAAAAGGAAAAACAACAAGTAATTGATGAAATTGAAAAACTTAATAAATTACTTAATGAAAAGGATCAAGTGATAAAGAATTTCACAAAAGGGAAAGAAAATCTTGATGCCTTGTTGGAACTTAAAATGAATGCTAAAAACATGGACTAGGATTTACCACAGAAGAACCAACAAGAAATAAATCATCTGAGAAGAAAGAAAAACCTTCCAAAATTCCTTTGATAAAATTTGTTAAAAGCAACAATTCAGAAAATAAACAATTGTCAAAGTAAACATCTGAAACAGTAAAAAAATAGAATAAAAATAATGTGTTCTATCATTAGAAACTGATCAGGTCGACAAATGTTGCAGATTGGTCGATACAGGTTAGCCATAAACTGAAACCTGTGGCCAATGTGTCGACACATATTCAACATAGGTCAACCTATCCATTCGTGAAAGATAAAATGATGTTAAACAGAAATTCAAACAAAAATCTAAAAAAATAAAAATGAAAAAAAACATTTTCATAATGTTGATTGGTGGTCCATAACATCATATCAATTTAATTGGATTAATTATTGGAATCATTGGTACCATAGTCCTTATTGGTAAACCTCACATTCATTCTACCCAAGTTTTCCAAGATATCAACAGAACTTTTGGTCTGGATCTCCACAAATGAATAAACATGGCAGAATGCATACTTCCCTGTGTTTGAATCGAAAAATACTAGTGTCTTCTTCCAAATCAAAATGTTTAAAAAACCAAAAAGGGAAGTTATTTCAGAAGTGAAATCCAAACAAAAAATGACTCAAATATGGATTAGAAAAAAATTGCTATCGCTGCTTAATCAAACTAATGGTCCCAACAATGTTTGGGTACCAAAATCTTTTCTCCTTTGCCCTGATATGTGTAGGAATGCTGTGCACCCAGCTTAAATGTGTGGTGTTCTTGATAGTGGGTGCTCACAGCTCATGACTGGAGACAAGACAAGTTCACATGTCTAATTGAGAAAGGAGGAGGATCCGTCACATTTGAAGGTAAAAATAAAGGAAAAATAATTAGATTTGTAAAGGTTGGTCAATCCTCCTCAAACTCAATTGAAAATGTTTTGTTAGTTGATGATTTGGATTACAATTTGTTGAGCATTAGTCAATTGTGTGACAAAGGTCACAAAGTGGTTTTGAGTCAAACTCTTGCAAAATAATAACTCTCATCTGAAAAAATAATCTTCTTTGGAAAAAGAGTGAACAAGTTTACTTGATAAATCGTGACAAGAATTTTGATGAAAACATCTATTTGGTTGCTAATAAAAATGAAATTCTATGGACATGGCACAAGAGACTTGGTCATGCAAGTTTCAACACCATGAATAAACTCATAAGGCTAAATCTAGTTATTAGACTTCCTGAATCTTTTCAAAATGTTGAAAATCATATTTGTGGGATATGTGCTCAAGAAAAACAAACAAAAAAATCTCTTAAAATCTTCAATTATGTACTCACTACTAGGCCACTGGAATTACTTTGCGTGGACCTTTTGGGGCCAACAAGAATTCTCAGTCTCAGTCATAAATATCATGGATTTGTCATCAATGATGATTTACTAGGTAAACTTCGGTTATCTTTCTATCCCACAAAAGTGAAACCTATCAAGAATTCAAGAAATTCTGTAATAGTGCCTTATTGGGATTTTCACACAAAATTAAGTCCATCTTGACTGATCATGGGGGTGAATATGAGAATAGAGCTTTTCTGATTTATGTGCTAAATTGAGCATTTTCCACAAATTTTCCTCTCCAAGAACTCCAAAACAAAATGAAGTGTGGAAAGGAAGAATAGAACTCAAATGGAAATGGCTAGGACTATGATCTGGAAAGAAAACTGCCCAAATCTTTCTGGGCTGAAGCTGTGAATACAACAAATCACATTCTAATGGAGCATTGGTTAGACCACAAATCATAAAAAAAACCCTATGAACTCTTGAAAAATGAAAAAACCCACTTTGTCTTATTTTAAGGTTTTGGTTGCAAATGTTTTGTACATAGCGACAATAAAAAAAACCTTGATAAATTTGATGCTAAGAGTCTTGAAGCTATTTTTCTTAGTTATTCTGAAAAGTCTAGAGCATATAAAGACTACATTCTGAAGAATAAAATTGTAGAAGAATATTCACATGTAGTCTTTGATAAAAGCTCTTATAAATTTGATGGTTCTACTTGCAGGACTATACAAAATGCAGAAGAGGATGATTTATTATTGAATCTTCACCAACTGTTGAGGAGCATGAAGGAGCCTCTAAAAATCTGAACAATCTAGCACCTTCCACAAATGAGTTAGGTAATTTGTTCCAAAACTGAATGATGTCAAGAGGTAATATCCAAACCCAGACTTTTAAGTGATTATCCTTTGAGAATGTAGTTAGTAATTTGCAAGATAGAGTTAGAACTAGATCATCTTTTCAGAATCTAATTAACAAAGACCGTTTGTCATACTTACCAAATTGAACCTAAGTTCTATTGATAAAGCTCTAACCAATGAGGCGGTGGATCAATGCAATGCATGAAGAACTTCATCAATTTGACAGAAACAATGTATGGAAATTAGTACCAAAGCCTAGTGACCAGTTAGTCATTGGCACTAGATGGTTCTTCCGAAATAAATTTAATGAAGACGGGCAAGTTGTTAGAAATAAAGCTAGACTAGTTGCAAATGGGTACAATCAAGAATTGGAATTGGCTTTGAAGAATCATATGCCCCTTTAGCTAGACTAGAAATTGTAAGAATCTTTCGTTTTTGCATCATCCCTGAATTTTTAAGTCTATCAAATGGATGTCAAAAGTGCTTCATGAATGGAATCATTAAAGAAAACATTTTGTGGGTCAATCTCCGGGTTTGAAACTGAAAAATATCATGATCATGTTTTCAAGCTGAATAAGGCTGTTTATGGTCTTAAGCAAGCTCTAAGAGCTTGGTATGACCGTTTGAGTTATTTTCTTCTAAATAAAGGATACACAAGAGGTAATGTAGACCAAACTCTATTCACAAAAATTGTCAACAATCAATTATTATAGTTCAAATTTATGTTGATGACATAATCTTTGGGTCTATAAATCAAAAGTGTGTATTGAGTTTGCTAATCATGTGCAAATTGAATTTGAAATGAGCTTGATGGACGAATTACAATTCTTTTTGGGATTGCAGGTACATCAAACTATTGAAGGAATATTCATCAGTCAAACCCAATATGTGAAAGCGCTTCTAAAGAAATTTGATTATCAACACCTTAAGCCTTCAAACACACCAATGGCCATAAATGTAAGATTAGAGGAGAATTCATCTAGTAAGTCTGTAGTTCCCAAGACTTATAGTGGAATGATTGGCTCTCTACTCTATCTTACAACTTCCAGGCCAGATATTCAATTTAGTGTGTGCTTGTGTGCTAGATTTCAGGCCAATCCTAAGGAATGTCACATGTTATGTAAGGCTATGGGCCTTATTGGACCATTAATGGGCCGTTTCAAAATAGTGTTCGTTGACGTCAAGGGGCTTCATGTCAATAGTGGGTTGACGGCGGAGAGTGTGCCGTCTACTTGGTCTTGATGACATGGTATGCTGACATTTACCCAGGTTTCTAGAATCTTCCGAGTGTTGAACTTGATGACAATCGATGTTGACGTCAAGTTCTAGGCAGTGTGCTTGACGACACCAAGGTTGACGTCAACCTTCCTGGACCTATTTTCTTTAAGGCAACCCGAGGATCCCCATTCCACTCTCTTCCCCTCTTTCCACCCACCACCCTCACCTCCTTCTTCTTCCACTACTTTCGGCGGCCGACGAGAACTCGTTGGGATATCATCGTGCTCATGGCAGCTTCGGATCGGGGGAGTAGATGGTGTATTGAGAGATTTACCACTCGGTTGTGCAATGGAGACAACACGATTTGAGGTTTTCTTGGGGTTTTTCGGCGTCTTGAGGTAGGGATCCTACTTGTAAGCTTCATGTGATCTCTATGTATGAACCGTGCATGTGATTTGTGTGTAAATCGCATTTTTGGGAAGGGTTTTCCATGCAAGGGATTTTGGATGTTTTGCTTGATCCAAGCGTTGGATCGATGTTTTTCAGCTTTATGATGATGTCCTTTGATGAGGGAAAGCATTTCCAATCATCAGATCTGGTTTTAGGGTCATTGACTGCCTTGGGAAGCGACCTAGAGCCATATCAGCTGGGGAAGCTGATGAAATTGACGGCAAGGTTGTGGCCGTCTTGTCTCTCAGGATGAACTTGACGTCAAGATCTCTTGATGTCAAGATGTGGTGATGGCATAGGTTGTGCTGTTTACTCTAGATTAATGGCACAGGTTGTGATGTCTACCCGCGGTTAATGACAATCGAGATTGCCGTCAACCCACAAGTAAGTCCTAGCAGTTGATGCCCCATCTGTGTATGTAAGACTCGGGCACACGGTGTCTTGCCTCCTGGCACAGTGTGCCAGACGTTGAGAGCGTCTCCGACTCGTGTGTGTTGTATTGTGTTGTGTTTCTCTCGGACGTTGAGCTTGGCTCGTCTAGATGACTGGCATTGAGCTTCCGCGGGTGAGCTTGGGCGTCGAGTGCGACTCCATCCAGCCTTTCAAATAGCAACATTCAGTAGCTCTATCCACTGTAGAGGCTGAATATGTTGCGGTTGGTTGTTGTGGTACTTAAATTATTTTGATAAAACACCAACCCCTAGACTATAATCACAATTGTGTTGTATTCTTATTTTATGTGACAACACTAGTGCAATCAATCTTTCTAAGAAACCCAATTCAGCATTCACGAACAAACACATTTACACAAGGCACCATTTTTTAAGAGATGATGTTGCTAAGAAATTTTTAAGATTCATTTTATTGACAATGAAAAACAAATTGCAGACATTTTCACTAAGCCTCTCTCAGAAAATAGATTCTCATTCTTAAGAAGAGAGCTTGGCTTGTGCAAATTCCCACAGTTTTGATATCTTCCACTTCTTTTTCCAAATAAAAAGGCCTCTTCTTCTTGTTAATAAATTTCTGACTTTGACATTGCATTGGCACTCTGTTATTCAAATCCTCTTCAATAATTCCCTTGTTCACCCTATGAGGGGGAGCTACATGATAGGGGGAAGTCTTTCTCACTTCTTCATGTTGGCCCTCTTGATATGGCAACAAGACTAACCTAAAGGGGGGGGGGGGGTGAATAGGAAATCTGAAAACTGAAACAAAAATCACCACTTGAAAATATTTGGTTAGTATAAATAAACGTGTGCAATGGAAGTAAGAGCACGGAAGCAAGAACACAAGGAACACAAAAATTTATCCTGATTCGGCCCCCCAAATAGAAGTCCTACGCCCAGTCCCCAAGCAAAGTCTTGGGATTTCACTAACCACTAAGTAACCTTGATCTTCCTTTAAGCAGGGGCATACAACACCCAGCTCCCAGCTAGTCTTCTTCTCATTCCCGGGCAAGAAGGCAGCCCACTATTCACCTTAGCCAGGTGCTTCTTTCACAAGCTTAGAAGCAAATCATTGGTACAACCCAAACAGGTCTTCCCTTCAAACATGGGGAACACTGGTACAGACCCCAGATGGTCACCACCAAGCGCAAGTTGGTGTTCCCTTCTATTCGAGGAGAACACTTGCACAACAAACCCTCTCTTCCAACCAAAGAGGAACACTTCTGAACATAGAAGCAAGGACTTGAAGCCCCTAGATCAAGCTTAAGATACATAATGAAATGCTTGATCTGAGACTGAGCCTAAGAAAGAAAGAGTTTACAATAAAAGGCTATTCTTAGGCTAACCCGCAGGTCTCTCTCTCTCAAATACACAAAGACACACAGAGAGATAATGAGGAAGAAGGAAGATGGCTTGAATGCTTCAGCTTGAATGGGCTCGAGCTCTCTTCCTTTCTACTTGAGTGTGTATGGAGTTGGATGCTCACTGGATGTACACTCCTTGAATTATCTTTAGGTTCGCACTGTATTTTCTTTTTCTCTTGTTTTTCCCTTTTATGGAGCAACTTGAACAGATATGTTGACATATAGTCGTTGGAGTTTCTTGCCTCTCTTCTTTTTCTAACCTTCCTTTAGTCTAATGGTTGTCTTCTTGAGTCTACTGCTATTTTGAATGGAGGAAGATGTTTCAGCTGGTGCGTAATTCTAGGGATGCCAGTAGCAGGTCCAAGATGTTCACTATGTGTAGAGGTGGATCTGTAGACATTAAATGCAAGGCAGATCATCAGACTTGTGAAGTCTTTTGTCAAGTGGCTCATATCTCTTTTTGCCTTCTGTCTGTATTCTTCCAGATAGCTAGAAATAGAAGGTTAGGTGCTTTTCTTTTGTTGCAGGATGGAGGAATTCTCTTTGTCTTCTATCCATGTTTTCCTACTGTAAGAGCTTTTTATCTATCAGAGAAAGGACAATATAAGAGTTAGAAAGTCATTTGAATTTCAATGGGCACCAAAGGTATTTTGAAACCCAATTGGTGTAAGTTATAATAGCAATTGATAGAAAATTAAGTTATAACACTAATTCATAGAAATAGAGAGGCAATCGATATGAAACAACTGTAATGATGGATGAAGGCAATCGATGTCTAAGGCAATCAATGTCCAAAGACAATCAATGGCTGAAGGTAATCGATGTCCAAAGACAGTCGATGTTTATGCAGTTGATGTTTAAGATATAATTGATGTGAAAGTATAATCAATGTTCAAGAACAATCCATGAAGACAATCCATATTTGAGGATAACAGTAATCGATATCTAAGTAGGACAGTCAAGTTTGAGAGTAATCTATGTGATATTAGAAAAGTAATCGATGTACCACTTTGACTGTCTATGAGTCGGAGTTGTACTGGTTACTTCGACATCTTGAGAGTCAGAGTAAGGACTACTTCGACTTTTCAAGAGTCGGAGTAGGACATTCATGTAAAGACTTCAAATATAAAAATACAATAAGTCTCTTAAAATGGTATTGAATATGTTATGATATTTATGATAATCATGAGTTTTGTTATCACCAAAATAAAAGGGATAGAATATAAGAGTGGTTCAACACTTCATACTCCCTGTTTACTTTGATTCCCTTGCATCTAAATCCACGAGACTTTATTATATTTCTATATGAGAGATTTTAAACATAAAGACTAAAATAATTATGCACTCAATTTAGTCTCAAAGATACAATTATATATATATATATATATATATATATATATATATATATATATATATATACTATATAGATAAACCACCAATGGGTTAGCGACAAGGAGAGTGCACCTCCTCCCAGAGGGAGAAGATGTCTCACTCCACTCGGCGATCCACCAAAGGGGAAAATTTTATTTCATAAAAGAGGGTAAAAATACAGTACACCCGACTCCATATGCAACCACCACAAGGATTTACAAGTCGACACCAACCATAACAACACACGAAAAGCAGAAGCAGCTAAGGCTGCTAAAACTAGGCAACCAACTTTTCAACCAACAACACACCCCTAGAAATAGCAGGTAAGCTACCAAAATCATAGAAAACGGAGCTGGATTCATGAGAACAAGCAAAAGTGGCCAGCGAGTCAGCACCTAGTTTCCCTCCTGATAATTGTGCAAAATCTTCGGCTTTAGGAACTGAATCATATTACAATTCCCCGCCACCATGGAAAGATAGCTAGTGAGTAAGTGCCTACAAGAGATCATGCTAAGAAGAGTGGCAGAGTCCAATATATAACAAAATGTGAGATGCCGTTCAATAGCCAAACGCAACCCATCATGGATCACTCTAGCCTTTGCCAAATACTACTCCCAGTGCCATAATAAATAAAGGCAAAGCCACAAATAAAATTCTCCATGACTGTCCCTGATGCAACCACCACGTCCACAAATACCCGATTACCTTGGAGGCACCATCAACATTAAGATAGTAATTCACAGCAGGAGGCATCCACTTGACAACAATGAGAGATTTTATGTTAACCAACACTTTGATATTATAAGAATTGAGGATAGCAGCATGGCTGAACGGGATGGATCCAGAGAACTTGGCGGAATCCATAATCTTGTGGCATAGTAAACATAATGGACCGCTTGACAACATCACAACCGAATAATACCATCCATGCGAGTGGTGCACCCTAACTTCCAAATTTTCCCAGAGCATGAGGAGACAAGAAACCAGACCAACAAAGTGAAGAGCAGAGTTCATATTAGTACTGAAAGGATACTCCAAAGTCTCGTAGTAACATGACAACAGAGGTGCGATCCATCTCCACAGCTCCTTAGCATATCACTGGAAATGAACAGATGATCCATGGTTTCTTGCTCATGATTCTTGCAGCATAACACATAGAGACCAAAGGAATACCACAGTCCACAATTCTGAATCCACCTGGACCGCCCTATGAATCAGTTTCCTGCAAACAAGGTAGAACGAGGGGGAATAGATTGGTGCCCAATTTTTCCAAGTGCCACGGATAACAACCCAGGGTACAGGATATATCATATGCTAATTTGACTGTGAAATGGCCTTGAGCATTGGTAGCGCAAATGAACTCATCTGGTGTATCAGTTAAGAGGCCCTACAAGCTGGGGGTAACACCCATTTAATTCCAAACATTATTACTATCACAAAATGATAGCAAAATTCAAAGTATAAAAAAACAACATGTGCATTGACCTAGATGAAGGTCATGATAACTGGGTTTAGAGTTATTATTCTAATTGTGTTAATTTTAGCTACTAAACTCATGTGATACACACTATTGTCAACTCATATAGGTCCCTTCAATCGCATTTGATTCATCTTTTTAAATGTATTCAGATTATTAAACCTTGACATATGCTGTCAATTGAATGTGTATTTGTTCTTAAACTTTGTTGCACAATCACAAGACACGATAATTTATGTCACATATTCTAATATCTAAAGATCTCATAGATTCTGATACATCCATCTCCCAATCCCTTATTTTCATGTCACTCATACATTGATCTCCACTCCTTGATGTTCTTTGCTATCCATTTGTGTCCCATCTTAGGGGGAAAATGTTTTGCCATGAGGGTGCATATGCCAATCCTTGATTAAGGGAGATTTTATCATTTTGTTGTTGTCAAAATGGGGGAAAAATTTTAGCTATTGAGATTGCTTGAGAATATTTGTCATCCAAAAAGGGGGAGAATGTTAGTTATGGTTTATGTGAATGACCACAATTATTATTTTGATCATATTTGATTGATATGTTTTGATGCTGACATAATCATGGTTCATCTTCGACATCATAATATCATTGGTTGTTGATGAACTTAATGCTCTCTTGCTGTATTCATTTGTTTCATGTTTACAGTTCATAAATTGACTGGCCACTTTGAAATCCGGCTAAAATAACTTGGATGTTCACTTTTGGTCATAGTCACCTGAAGCACAAACATCGGATGTACAATTTTTGGTCGCAGTTAGTCGAGTAGAACTTTGTCATATATGAAGCTAGATTTTGGATATGACGAAGTGGAACTTCATCATATATAAGCTAAGCTTCGGATATGACGAAGTCACTTCGATCGATCATGACTATTTTATCACTGTGCCCTCGGATGTTCGAATTTGTTATTTATCAGTGAAAGCAGAACTTTGTCATATACGAAGCTGAACTTTGGATATGACGAAGTAGAACTTTGTCATAAACAAAGCTAAGCTTCAGATATGACGAAGTCACTTTGACTGATTAAGACTAAATTCGACACTGACTTCGGATGTACTCAATTGCACTTTGTCAGACGAAGTGGAACTTCGTCATATACGAAGCTAAGCTTCGGATATGACGAAGTCACTTCGGCCGATGAAGACCATTTTCATAGTGTGACTTTGGATGTTCACTTTTACACTTGGTCAGTCAAACCATGAATTCTATATTTTTTGTTTTGGCCGCTATCATCCGAAGCTATGTGACTTTGGATGTTCACGGTTAAATCTTGCTAGTTGAAGCTATGGCACTTCATATATTCCGTTGTAACTCTGCCATCCGAAGCACCTTGACTTCGGATGTCACGATTTACACATGGTCAGCCAAAGTGCTGAACTCGTATATTCATGTTATAATTTGACAGTTGATCACATATCGATTGCTGTCCAACCTAAACATCAATTGCTTCATGATATAACATCGATTGTGGTTGAAATTAAAGTATATGATTGCCCTTTATCCTGAATGCCTTACAATGTTATCAGTGCAGGACATCCTGTGACTGGCCATGTATCACTTAAAGGCTTGGGGTACACGTAACCCTACGTACGAGGTTTTGGGCATCTGGCTATAAATATTCCCTTGTCCTTCGTGTAAGGAGTGCGGCTAAAAAAAAGAGGAGCGACGACCAAAAAGTGAAGCATAGAAAGAAACGGGAAAAAGGGAGAGCTCAGTGTGAGTCGCCGTATTGCACTGCCAGGAAGAGAGGAAGCAGAGGATGAAGAGCAAGGCTACCAGATCGAAGTAATTCATCAATCATCTTCTTGATCTGGAGATTCAGCCTCAGAGGAATGTCATCAAGTTCACCAAGCTTCATTGAAGTCGAGTTGTTATCTAAAAGAAGTGAGCATTGTCAATGGTTCTTGGTTTATGTGTGTGTTTTCTGAGTGTTGATTGATTTGCACAAGTGTCCTGTGCAGATTAATCTCGATCAGAGAGTGTGTCTTAGTGTGTGTTCTTTGAGTGTTTTTGCTCAAGTGTATGGACTGAGCCGTCATGCTCTAAGTGTGTGTGGTTTTTCAGCCATCGAGCTCTTGTGTGTGTTGTACTAAATTTCATTGAGTAGTGTGTGCCTCACTATGTGAGGGGTAGATGTAGGAATCACCTTGTGATTCCGAACAACCTCAAAATCTGTTGTGTAGTGGTTTGTGATTGTCACTTTTTTATTATGCATAGGTGTCACGTCCCGAGAATTACGCAGCAGATAATAATTCAGATAATTCGAGTCGATATCCCAAGACGTGAACAATCGACAAATAAACCTCTAGCTAGCAAGCACTAATTGCGTAACAACATAGCATCATAATAGGGCCCAAATATTGAACTCATTGGAAATTGTATTCAAATCTCATCTCATTGTATCAAGGAACTAATACAGCTCTTAAACATTGTGCTTAATAGGACTAAGACTCAAATAAAACAAATTACATTTATTCCTCACTTCCTACTACATTGTTCTAACACTCAAAGCAAACAAACTATAGATAGACACATCGTTGGAACGCTCATCACTCGGACGCATTCCCATCCTCGACTTGCTCCTCTTCTTGAACTTCATAGTCACCTAGAATGGTTAAAAGTAGGGACTGAGTAAACTAGCCCAGTAGGATTTATATCTCAATGTGCGGGCAATAATATAAGTGATTAGCAATTTAGAACTAGGTAAGCACGATTGTCAAGATATGCATGTACGAATAAAACTCATTAAAACATGATACTTGAACAAGCTAGATAGATTGATCATGATAGAGCAGATCTAGAACAATATAACGAGCAGATATTATGAATAGTGGGGCATGTAACAAGCACGTAAGATATCACTTTAAATTGTAATAATTGCAGGATGGCCATATCACGCTAGCAAGCAAGCACGTACAAGCACGATCATGTAACACTAATCAGGCACGTAGACACTAATGTACACCAAGGAAAGATCTACCTTGAAATGCACACTAGAAACATGTATGTGGATTTGTATGTATATTCAACACGACACGCACGACTCCCAGCGCAGATGCAATGCAATAATCATTATACCTCATAGTTAACAGTATATTTATGACTCTCTATCATTGGGGCTAGACTGGGGCCCTTGGACACTCGCCGTGCCCGTCAACATCTCACTTTAATTTTAAATGTCGATACCACAGTCATTTAATGGCAAATGAGAGTTTCAAGATGTAAGCATGTGTAATGTCTTGTTCATGTGATGATGAGAATAAGTAACTAGTAATGTGAACATGATTGCATGATACATAGTCAAGAGATAAGTTTCGGCAGCATAACGGCGTAATTTAAGCTTTAGTTATCTCTTTACATTAAGGCTTAAGCTAGATTTATGAATCACCTCACGAGAACAAGATGAGAGAGGAAGTGCACGCTATGTCTAGGAACTTAGTGGTACAACCAACTCGTTCTCTATGAGGGAATCCACGGAGTATGGAGAATTATAAGGTCTTAGCGGAAAGGTCGCTAGTCTCCCAATACAGAATGACCAACAGAGAGCTTCCAATCCCCCAAGAAAGGGCTGCCTATGAGTGCAAGTGTGTAGTGATGTACGTATCTCAATCCACATTCCATCAGTTTCAAACTTGCAGAAAACATTAACTGATAGCATGAGATGGAATTATGTAATTAACTAACATGGTTTGCAATATTTTAAAATAACAATTAATCACTTTAACAAGCTAGAACCATGGATGATTCAATCAATGATTTTTAAGAATAGATCATGCATTATTAAGAGCAATAGAATGTCTTCACATCGTTACGTATTAACATGGGTTGCTGGCTTTTAGGTCATTCGACTCTACAATGTATCTTAAAAACACACATGCATGACTAACATTAAACACTGCAAAAATAGGTCTCGGGTAGGCCTTTAAATTGCATCCTACACAGTACACACTTTTCAAAACATAGTGCACAGTCGAAACATGACTAACTGTGAAGAATCAAAATCGTGACGACCTACTTAGATGCCTTCATAATTGAATCACGATGGTATCCCGTCGCGTTCATGAAAAATAATAAAATAGTAATATAAAATTTGTCGAATCGCGTCGGTTGTTCAAGTCGCGATTCAAACAAGCATAGAAATCCACACTGTGCGAAGTACCACACAGGCCGTTGACTGGTCATAGGTTAATCGTGTCAGACATCATGGACATGATTCAATGAATTGCGGAGGCTAAGGCTGACGTTATACCAGGCGCTGGAATCGCCTCGTCTGGTCTGGCCGTGATTCAAACTTCAAAACTAAAACATACACGTAGGCAGTGATCCTATACCACACTTGTATCTCTCTATCTACTGACATTTAGACAAAACTCTACAACATAAAACATGACGATGACAACTAGTAGAAGAACTCATGTCGTGGGTTGGATCTAATTCGGTCTCGAATCACATGCACAACCTAAAGAACCTAAAACTCCCTAACAGTGCGTGACTTAGGGAAGACACTTATAACTCAAGATGTACTCAATGAAATTTGATGACACCACTTGGACATGAACATAGATTTGATGCTCTACACATTGTTATATGCTTTATTAATATTTGGCCCAAGATCACCTACCTTATGGTGAAGAAGCCACATTTTTTTCTAGAAAACCCACGTTCAGACAACTTGGAGGAGAATGCTGACTGCACCCGAACTACTGAATGAAAATAGTCAAACCAGGGGATTAGGAACTAGACTTGACCCTCTTTCTAGGGGTATAAGTCTTGCACAATTTGGTTTAGGTTTGGCCTACCTTTGGTCGACTCCAAGGAGAGCTATCTACACAGGTTGATGCATAACGTAGCAGAGAAGAAGCTCCTCCTTGGGGCCTATTTCCTCCTCCTTGGGTGCTCAAGAACAGCCTCCACGACCCCAACAATGTGTATTTGTCCCCTAGAGTTTCATAGCATGCATATATGCATCTAGTGTGTTTTGGAAGTCCCTTTGGGTGAAGGAAAGGCAAGGTGCGGTTCTAGCATTCCACCTTCGTTATTTTGAGGATTTCTCACCCCAATAGAGTGTGTGAGGCTTTAGGAAACCTCCTACCATGGTTAAGCACGAATTTGGGTTGCCAAGAAAGGCTAATTGCCTTGGGTTTGCTGTAATTATCCTCTTCTATTTTCAGTTTAATTAGGGTTTGCAAATTTCTGATAAATTTTCTTGCTCCTTTTGTTCTTGGGCCAAAAGTGACCATTGGCCCAATTTCAATATTGGGTCATCATAAATGATGTTGGAAGACTCTCCAACAGTTTATTAATTTATGGTCGGGTTATATTTCCGTGTTAACGGTTTCGACTTAGTTTCCTAATTTGGTAATTAGTCACATCGTGACGTACACTTGGTCAATTTTGTTGCACGAATTCTTCATGGAAC
>JACBKR010003897.1:0-27220 GCA_014218235.1 Colocasia esculenta
GTGGTGTACTAGTACACCGACTGCCGTACCCTCCGGTCGGACGTGGATATTTATTCGCCCGGGGGTCGGAACTGCCCCGCGAGGCGCCAATTTAGAATCGGCTCCTCGACCCGGTCGGTAAATGGTCGCATTCGGAGATTTCCGGACCGGCGCCCAAATTCCTCTGGGGAGCGCGGTCGCAGGCTGCCGATGCGATCGCATACGGACACCGCATCGCCAAACGGGCATAACTTTTCGCTCGGTTATCGGAATCGCATATAAGACCCCAATTCGGATCGAACGCAGAGGCGCTCGACGCCCCCTTATTGCCAAGCGTTAGACGTCGTTTCGGGGTCGAAAAACTTCTCATTTCGCACTCGAAATTGCGATTCTACCCGACGATCTCCCCTATTCCAAGGTTTTTTGGCAGTAGCGACTCCCTCGATTACGCGAATCGCTGGTGGAGCCCACACGGGGAGCCGCCCATCACAGCGATCGGAAGTCGTGTTCAACTCAACATGAGATCTCCTCCCCAGGTCGTGGATATGGGTGCCCGAACATCGCCGATTTAGTCACCCCCTCCGGTTTATTCCCCCACCCTTCAGCGAAAGAATTGGGCATAACTTTCCGCACGGGCACCGGAATCGCTTATGTGACCACAATTCAGAATCGACACTCCGAGACGGTCGACATGGCACTAGTTTTGCGGAATTCCGTTCCGGGGAAAAATCCCCCCCCCCGGAGTGTGTGTACTAGTACACCGACTGTCGTACCCTCCGGTCGGACGCGGATATTTATTCGCACGGGCGTCGAAACCGCCCGTGAGGCCCCAATTTAGAATCGGCACTTCGACCCAGTCGGTAAATGGTCGCATTCGGAGATTTCAGACCAGCGCCCAAATTCCTCTGCGGGAGCGCGGTCGCAGGCTGCCGATTCGATCGCATACGGACACCACTTAGCTCAAACGGGCATAACTTTTCAATCGGTTATCGGAATCGCTTATAAGACCCCAATTCGGAATCGGAACGTAGAGGCGCTCGACGCCCCCTTATTGCCTCAGGCGATAAGACGTCGTTTCGGGGTCAAAAACCTTCATTTCGCACTCCAAAATTGCGATTCTAGCCGACGATCTCCCATATTCCAAGGTTTTTTTGCAGTAGCGACTCCCTCGATTACGCGAATCGCTGGCGGAGCCCACACGGGGAGCCGCCCATCACAGCGATCGGAAGTCGTGTTCAACTCAACGTGAGATCTCCTCCCCAGGTTCGTGGATATGGGTACCCGAACATCGCCGATATAGTCACCCCCTGGTTTATTCCCCGCCGCTTCAGCGAAAGAATTGGGCATAACTTTCCGCACGGGTACCGAATCGCTATGTGACCACAATTCGGAATCGGCACTCCGAGACGGCCGACAAAGCGCTGGTTTCACACGGAATTCTGTTTCAGAGCCAAATTCCCCCCCCCCCCTCCCCCGGAGCGTGTGTACTAGTACACCGACTGCCGCCGTACCCTCCGGTCTGACGCGGATATTTTTTCGCCCGGGGGTCGGAACCGCCCGCGAGGCCCCAATTTAGAATCGGCACTTCGACCTGGTCGGTAAATGGTCGCATTCGGAGATTTCTGGACAGGCGCCAAAATTCCTCTGCAAGAGCACGGTCGCAGGCTGTCGATGCGATCGCATACGGACACAGCTTCGCTCAAACGGGCATAACTTTTCGCTCGGTTATCGAAATTGCTTATAAGTAGCCAATTCGGAATCGGAACGCAGAGGCGCTCGACGCCCCCTTATTGCCTCAGGTCATAAGACGTCATTTCGGGGTCGAAAAACTTTCGTTTCGCACTCCGATGTTGCGATTCTAGCCGACGATCTCCCCTATTCCAAGGTTTTTTGGCAGTAGCGACTCCCTCGATTACGCGAATCGCTGGCGGAGCCCACACGGGGAGCCGCCCAGTCACAATGATCAGAAGTCGTGTTCAACTCGATGAGAGAT
This sequence comes from Colocasia esculenta, assembly GCA_014218235.1. Lineage (NCBI taxonomy): Eukaryota > Viridiplantae > Streptophyta > Magnoliopsida > Alismatales > Araceae > Colocasia > Colocasia esculenta. Next base: position 1,973 of record JACBKR010003897.1, read on the forward strand.
CTCCTCCCCAGGTCATGGATATGGTTGTCCGAACATCGCCGATATAGTCACCCCCTCCGGTTTATTCCCACCCCTTCGGCGAAAGAATTGGGCATAACTTTCCGCACGGACACCAGAATCACTTATGTGACCACAATTCGGAATCGGCACTCCGAGACGGTCGATAGGGCGCTGGTTTCGCGGAATTCCATTCCGGGGCCAAAATTCCCCCCCCCCCCCCCCAGAGCGTGTGTACTAGTACTAGTACACCGACTACCGTACGCTCCGGTCGGACGCGGATATTTATTCGCCCGGGGGTCGGAACCGCCCGCGAGGCCCCAATTTAGAATCGGCGCTTCACCCGGTCGGTAAATGGTCTCATTCGGAGATTCCGGACAGGCGCCTAAATTCCCCTGCGGGAGCGCGGTCGTATGCTGCCGATTCGATCGCATACGGACACTGCTTCGCTCAAACGGGCATAACTTTTCGCTCGGTTATCGGAATCGCTTATAAGACCCCAATTCGGAATCAGAACGCATAGGCGCTCGACGCCCCCTTATTGCCTCAGGCGATAAGACGTCGTTTCGGGGTCGAAAAACCTTCGTTTCGCACTCGGAAATTATGATTCTAGTCGACGATCTCCCCTATTCCAATGTTTTTTGGCAGTAGCGACTCCCTCGATTATGCGAATCGCTGGCAGAGCCCACACGGGGAGCCACCCAGTCACAGCGATCGGAAGTCGTGTTCACATCGACGAGATCTCCTCCCTAGGTCGTGGATATGGGTGCCCGAACATCGCCGATATAGTCACCCCCTCCGTTTATTCCCACCCCTTCAGCGAAAGAATTGGGCATAACTTTCCGCACGGGCACCGGAATCGCTTATGTGACCACAATTCAGAATCGGCACTCCGAGACGGTCAACAGGGCGCTGGTTTTGCGGAATTCCGTTTTGGGGCCAAAATTCCCCCCCCCCCCCCCCCGAGCGTGTGTACTAGTACACCGACTGCCGTCCCCTCCGGTCGGACGCGGATATTTATTCGCCCGGGGGTCGGAACCGCCCTCGAGGCGCCAATTTAGAATCGGCACTTCGACCCGGTCGGTAAATGGTCGCATTCGGAGATTTTCGGACTTGCGCCCAAATTCCTCTACGGGAGCGCGGTCGCAGGCTGCCGATGCGATCGCATACGGACACCGCTTCGCTCAAACGGGCATAACTTTTCGCTCGGTTATCGGAATCGCTTATAAGACCCCAATTCGGAATCGGAACGCAGAGGCGCTCGACGCCCCCTTATTGCCTCAGGCAATAAGACGTCGTTTCGGGGTTGAAAAACCTTCGTTTCGCACTCCGAAGTTGTGATTCTAGCCGACGATCTCCCCTATTCCAAGGTTTTTTGGCAGTAGCGACTCCCTCGATTACACGAATCACTGGCGGAGCCCACACGGGGAGCCGCCCAGTCACAGCGATCGGAATTCATGTTCAACTCGACGTGAGATCTCCTCCGCAGGTCGTGGATATCGGTGCCCGAACATCGCCGATATAGTCACCCCCTCCGGTTTATTCCCACCCCTTCAGCGAAAGAATTGGGCATAACTTTCCGCACGGGCACCGGAATCGCTTATGTGACCACAATTCGGAATCGGCACTCCTAGACGGTCGATAGGGCGGGGTTTCGTGGAATTCTGTTCTGGGGCCAAAATTCCCCCCCTGAGTGTGTGTACTAGTACACCGACTGACGTACCCTCCGGTCGGACGCGGATATTTATTCGCCCGGGGGTCGGAACTGCCTGCGAGGCCCCAATTTAGAATCGGCACCTCGACCCGGTCGGTAAATGGTCGCATTCGGAGATTTCTGGACCGGCGCCCAAATTCCTCTGCGGGAGCGCGGTCGCAAGCTGCCGATGCGATCGCATACGGACACCGCATCGCTCAAACGGGCATAACTTTTCGCTCGGTTATCGGAATCGCTTAAGACCCCAATTCGGAATCGGAACGCAGAGGCGCTCGACGCCCCCTTATTGCCTCAGGCGTTAAGACGTCGTTTCGGGGTCGAAAAACCTTCATTTCGCACTCCGAAATTGCGATTCTAGCCGACGATCTCCCCTATTCCATGGTTTTTCGACAGTAGCGACTCCCTCGATTTCGCGAATCGCTGGTGGAGCCCACACGGGGAGCCGCCCAGTCACAGCGATCGGAAGTCGTGTTCAACTCAACATGAGATCTCCTCCCCAAGTCATGGATATGGGTGCCCAACATCGCCGATTTAGTCACCCCCTCCGGTTTATTCCCACCCCTTCAGCGAAAGAATTGGGCATAACTTTCCGCACGGGCACCGAATTGCTTATGTGACCACAATTCGGAATCGGCACTCCGAGACGGTCGACAAGGCGATGTTTTTGCGGAATTCCATTCTGGGTCAAAATTCCCCCCCCCCCCCCCCCGGAGTGTGTGTACTAGTACACCGACTGCCGTACCCTCCGGTCGGACGCAGATATTTATTCGCCCGGGGGTCGGAACCACCCGCGAGGCCCCAATTTAGAATCGGCACTTCGACCCGGTCGGTAAATGGTCGCATTCGGAGATTTCCAGACTGGCGCCCAAATTTCTCTGCGGGAGCGCGGTCGCAAGGCTGCCGATGTGATCGCATACGGACACCGCTTTGCTCAAACGAGCATAACTTTTCGCTCGGTTATCGGAATCGCTTATAAGTCCCACATTCGGAATCGGACGCAGAAGGCTCCACACACCCCTTATTGCCTCAGGCGATAAGACTCGTTACGGGGTCAAAAACCCTTCATTTCGCACTCCAAAATTGTGATTCTAGCCGACGATCTCCCCTATTTCAAGGTTTTTTGGCAGTAGCGACTCCCTCGATTATGCGAATTGCTGGCGGAGCCCACACGGGGAGCCGCCCAGTCACAGCGATCGGAAGTCGTGTTCAACTCGACGTGAGATCTCATCCCAAGGTCGTGGATATGGTGCCCGAACATCGCCAATATAGTCACCCCCTCCGTTTTTTCCCACCCCTTCAGTGAAAGAATTGAGCATAACTTTCCGCACGGGCACCGGAATCGCTTATGTGACCCAATTCGGAATCGGCACTCCGAGACGCTCGACAGGGCGCTGGTTTCGCGAATTCCGTTCCAGGGCCAAAATTCCCCCCGAGCGTGTTGGAAACTTGGAGTGATGAAAATGAAGACGAGCAATGTTGGCAACTTGGAGTGATGAAGATGAAGACGAGGACGCACAAGAAGCCTCTGGAGATGAAGAATTTAGTGTCTAATGGCTAGATGACGACTCCAATGAGGTAAACTCTTCTTTTGAAACTTATACTGTTGATGAATGGGAAGAAGCATACACTGTCCTATTTGAAAAATTCTGTGAATTCAAATCTGAAAACAAGGCATTGAAAAGGAAAATCAATTCTTTTGTTCATAACACACACCAATGATGACAAGTTGTTGCCTTAACTAAAGAAATTGAAATGATGAAAATTGATGAGGAAGCACAAATTGAAGAAATGGACTGTTTGAAAACAAAATTGCAAGAAATTCAAAAGGAAAAGGAAAGTCTAACTAACTCTCTTGAATCTCTTCAAAATGAACATAAAGAAACTAAGAATAAGTTGAAACAAGCTGAAAAAGACCTTAAAGGAAAATTTGAAGATTTAACAAGGTTTGTAAAGGGAAAGCAAAATCTTGATGCTATTCTAGGATCAAATATCTTTGTTGCAAAGCATGGGATTAGATTTCAACTAGTAAAAAAAAAAAGAAAATAGGACAAACTTTGATAACCTCTTTTGTTGATTCTAACCCAAGCACAAGCAAGCAAATCCCTTCAAAGAACAAGAAAGTCAAGCCAATGGTAATAAACAGAACCCAAGAAAATCAGTTCAGATATTAACACAACTAAGAAGTCTGTCAACAGCCCTAAAGAGGTTTGTCGACAGGTCTGGAAACATGCTTCCAAAGAAAAGCTAACTAGCAACAAAAGGTAAAATGCCCATGCATGTTCCTCATAATTACAAACCCACTATTTTGATAAAATCTTCATCATGCAATTTCTGTAAGAAACTTGGCACAATGAAAACAATGCTGGAACAATCCAAATAAACTGAAACTCAAACAAGTTTGGATTCCGAAGCATTTACTATTTGGCATGAATGAAAAATTGGGACCCAAAGTAATTTGGTACCAAAACTTCTTGTCTGATCCTCTATGCAGGAATGCCTAGCAGCCCAAAATCAAAACAATGGTACTTGAATAGTGGCTGCTCGAGGCACATGACGGGCGACAAAGATAAATTTGTTTGCTGGTGAAAAAAAGACGGAGGTCAAGTTGTCTTTGGAGGTAACAACAAAGGCCAGATCATGGCTCAGGTAAGGTTGGTAAGTATGCCTCTAACTCAATAGACAATGTACTGTTATTGATGGACTTCATCACAATTTGCTTAGCATAAGCCAACTGTGTGATAAAGGTCATAAAGTTGTCTTTGAAACAAATTCATGTCAAATTGTTGATAAGAAACAGGAAGTCTTAAATTTCTGGAAAAAGGGTGAACAACATCTACTTGGTTGATTTAGATGATCCAGAAAATGAATTTGTGGTCTTGTTGCAAACAAACAGGATGAGCTTACTTGTGGCATCGTAGGCTTGGCCATGCAAGCTACACATCTTGCACAAGATCATGAAGCTGAAATTGGTAAGTGGACTTCCTGAAATTTCTTTCAATAAGAATGAAAGTTTTTGTGATGCATGTGCACAGGGAAAACAACCGGAAATCCTTTAAATCAAAGCACCGGTAAATACCTCTAAACCTTATGAATTGTTGCACATGTACCTTTTTGGACCTACTAGAACACTGAGTCTCAATGGAAAACGATTTGGTTTTGTCATTGTAGACGATTTTTCTAGGTTCACTTGGGTAAAATTTTGGCTCACAAAAATGAAACACTGAAAATCTTTGAAGAATTCTTTAATAAGATTGAGCATGGAAATGTTAATAAGATATGCTCAATCCACACTGATCACGGGGGAGAGTTTGATAACAACTCATTTTCTGATTTTTGCAGGCACCAAGGAATAGAACACCTATTTTTCTCTCCAAGGACTCCGGAGCAAAATGGTGTAGTGGAGAGAAAGAACAGAACCCTGGTGGAAATGGCTCGTACTCTTCTGGTCGAAAGTCAACTCCCAAGGAGTTTTTGGGCAGAAGCAGTAAACACCTCGTGCTACATTCTCAACAGAGCATGGTAAGACCCGTGATAAAGAAAACCCCCTATGAACTGCTAAAAGGTAAGAAACCCAGTATGGGTATTCGGAGTTTTTGGCTCAAAAGTGTTTATTCATAACAATGATAAAGTTGATTTAGACAAATTTGAAGCCAAAAGTGATCAAGGTATTTTTCTTGGATACTCAGAACACTCTAGAGCATATAGGGTGTTTAACGTCAAGAATAAAACTGTGGAAGAAACTCCACATGTTGTTTTGGATGAGTATCATGCAAAAACTAACACTGAAAACCTTCCAGGACTCAAGATGGAGATGCAAAAACAACACTTGAGGAACTACAAGCAAAAGCAAAAGGAAATTCTAAAGTAGTTTCTAAAAATAAAAGTGGATATCTTCACAGGTACAATGATGAAGATGACGAAAATCTGTCAGAAATCAAGATGTTGAATCTGAAGAAGATCCACAAGAGGAAGAGCCTCAATGAAACTCCTCAACACACCCTCCTCCAGAACAACCTCCACAAGATCAACTTCCACAAGTCCAAGATCAACCGGTCCTTCAACAATCACCAATGTGAGGTATTCCAAAGATCACCCACTTGAGAATGTGTTAGGGAATATAAATGAAAAGTTCAAACTAGGTCTCAGGTTAGACAAATAGTTGAACAAGATCATTTAGCTTTTGTCTCTCAAGTGGAACCTAAAAATGTTGAAGAGGCCCTAAAAGAAAATTCATGGATTGATGCTATGCATGAGGAACTTGGTCAATTTCAAAGAAAATGTCTGGAGTTTAGTTCCTTGAACCCCTGAAATTTCTGTCATAGGAAAAGATGGGTCTTTAGGAATAAACTAAATGAAGAGGGTAAAGTGGTGAGAAATAAGGCTAGACTTTAGCAAAGGATACAATCAAGAATTTGGTGTGGACTTTGAAGAATCCTTTGCCCCTGTAGCTATACTTGAAGCAGTTAGAATCTTATTGGCATATGCATGCTCACATAAGTTTAAACTTTTTCAAATGGACGTTAAAACTACTTTCTTGAATGGCTACATCAAAGAGGAAGTCTATGTCTCTCAACCACCCGTTTTGAAAATTCTGAAATGCCTAACCATGTTTACAAATTGCACAAAGCTCTCTATGGTTTGAAACAGGCACCCCGAGCTTGGTATGACAGACTAAGCATTTTTGGTGAGTAAAAACTACTCAAGAGGTAAAGTGGACCAAACTCTATTTACTAAGAAAGTTCGCAATCACATAATTGTTGTTCAAGTTTATGTGGACGACATTATATTTAGTTCCACTAACCCATCACTGTGTGAGGAGTTTTCCAAACATATGCACAGCGAATTTGAGATGAGTCTAATGGGGGAGCTTCAATTCTTTCTTGGTTTGCAGGTGAAGCAACATGAAGGTTTTTCTTCATTAATCAAGAAAAAATGTAAAGGAGCTCTTGAAACGCTTTCAGTTTGAGCAAGCCAAACCTGCTTCAACACCAATGAGCACAAGCATAAAATTGGAAAATGGTGAGAAAGGTAAACCGGTAGATGCAAAGCAATTCCGAGGTATGATTGGCTCACTCCTTTATCTTACTGCAAGTAGACCCGATATACAATCAGTGTTTGCCTTTGCGCTAGATATCAATCTAGTCCAAAGGAAAGCCATTTGGTTGCAGTTAAGAGAATATTCAGATATCTCTCAGGTACGTATTATTTGGGTCTTTGGTATCCAACAGAGTAGTTTTGACTTGATATCATATTCTGATGCTGATTATGCTAGATGTAAGATAGACAGGAAAAGCACTAGTGGGTACTGCAATTACTTGGTGGTTGCATGGTTTCGTGGCATCCAAGAAGCAACACTCGGTTGCACTCTCCACTGCAGAGGTAGAGTATGTTGCTGCGGGGAGTTGTGCGGCTCAAGTGTTGTGGATAAAAAGTCCTGTCTGACTACAATATGACATTGGATGCACACCTATCTTATGTGACAACACTAGTGCCATCAATCTTTCAAAGAACCCAGTCCAACACTCTAGGACAAATCACATTGAGATTAGACATCACTTTTTGAGAGATGAAGTAGCCAACAAATCCTTGGAGCTCAACTTCATACCCACTGATAAGCAATTAGCTTATTTTCATAAAACCATTGGCTGAGGATAGATTCACAACATTGAGAAGAGAATTAGGATTGTGCAAAATGCAATGAAGCCCATACCAAACTTTGCAGTATATGTTCTTTGTGTGCACCGACTATGAGGTATATCAAATGGTGATCTGTGGAAGAACGAGTTATGCATGTTTAGAAACTATCATTATGCGTGAGAAACATTCTCCGCCACGTATCCATAGTCAAGTTGTAAATAAGGGTCATCTACTTTGAATTAGGTATGTGGATTCTTTTCAATTTGCCCATTCACTTTTGCACACAAATGGATTTTGTTTGATGGTCTGTCCTTATTCATGAACTTGTCTGCAATTGCTTGCTAAACTTGTGCATATGTGTCTTGAATTGCTTTCTTGTTGAGTCTTCACATGCACACACTATGGGGGAGCTAGGTTAAGGTAGATGAGTGATTTTTAAGGGAAACTATCCATTTTTCATTGCTTCACTTCCTTGGCATGGGACTCAATGATATCTATCATATCTGCTTTCAAAACCCTTCTCACAGCCCTGTCGATAGCCCCACTCCTTGCTGTCGACAGCCCCTAACAGAGTTACTCATCCCGAACTCACAATTCTTCAATCTGTTCAAATCTGTCGACATACCACTCTGTACCTGTCGACATACTCCACCTACCTGAACTCAGTTAATTCACACTGTCTGAATCTGTCGATAGGCACCAATGGCTGTCCGAAAATGCACCTCTTGATGAGTTTTTGCTTGTCTATCTCAACATACTTCATGAGCATGCTTCACTAATGTATCTAAGTGTAAATTGGTGACTTACTAATGTTATAATCTTCATATCCACATAATATCACGACATTGTCCAAATCACAATGATTTTGACATACATTCTTTTGTGAGTCTAGGTTGCATCATTTTGAGTACATTTACCAAATTACATAAGTCTAATTTAACTCACTTGAATACTCCCTTGTGGAATATCATATTTTTTAAGTAATGTGCTAAGTCCAAAGGTTATTGAATGCTATGCCTTGCATTGGCTTTTATGCCTTATCTAACTCTTGACCTTGGTTTTCAAAACAAACAATCAAATAGGAGAAAAGCTACCTATTTCACAAAAATAAAACAAAAAAACAAACAAAAATCAAGTGTATCAAATTCAATAAGGGAATAAAGCAGAGCAATGATGAGTATTGCTGAGTAACCGGAGATATGGACATCACAAATGTCTATCTTCGCGTCAAAAGGCTTACTCCTTATCTCTGTATAATGGTTTGATGGTCACTTCCACTAAGTAACTGGGGATACCGGCATTACCCATGTCTATCTTCACGTAAAAAGGTCATAGTGATCCTAATTACCACTTTCTCTCTAATGTTTGTTTAGATACAAATCACAACAGAAGAAATAGAGTGTAGCCTCCTCATTTTTTTTTTCTTTTCAAGGCCAAGCTATTGTTAATGAAAAATTGCCCATGTAGACATCTTTTTCATACACCTTTGACTGTCACATACTAAGAAATATGTTCTTTTGCAATGGTTTTATTCAAGTAGTCTATTTTATTCTCCTATGTCTTTTTGTTCATGTACTCCTTATGTTGCAACTTGAGAGTCCGGGGTATATTATTTCACAACCATTGTCGATAATTGACATGTCCTAATTTTTAGTGGGTATGACATTTTTAATATGTATTTACCTATTTTCCATCTTGTATACACATTGGACGCTCATTGCCTTGAAAAATCTGTCAAAATACTTCACTGGCACACTTTCTGCAAGTGCCTGTCGACAGGGCACTGTTCACCTGTCGACAGCCGGCGGTAGGACTTGTTTTGGAAGCCCAACGGGCGACCATCTAGGACGGATTTCGTGGGTCCCCGTCCTTTCAAATCCCTTCCCACCTTCTTTAAAAGGACCCCATGACCCTTTCCTCCCTTTTCCACTTCCAAAAACTCCCTCCTCCTTGCCTCTTCACCAAAACCCTTTTTCTCCAGGGCGCAGAGCAGAGTCTGCCTCTTCGGGTGTCTCCTCCTTCTCGTATCTCCTTCCTCCTTTTACATCCCTCTCTACTCCGAAATCCTTCTTTCTGATGGCTCCCAAGAGCAAGAAGCTTGTCTCCCGTCGCCGTTCTCGTTCTCCCCAAGCCGGCGAGGGTTCCAGGGCTCACACCGAGCGCCGAACGAAGCATCGGGATGATCGTCTGCCAGAGCTCCTTATTCCTCAAAATCTGCAACTTCTCAATGTTCATGGCACCTTTACCAAGTTCGTGCAGCCCAGATACTTGATTTCGTGTCTCTGGAAGCCATGTTTCCCGGGTTGCAGCACTTTTTGACACCCAGGGCTGGTCTCCCTTCTGCTATTCTCACAAGCGGTACTCTCCAACCGCTGTGACGGAGTTCTACAACAACCTCCGGGAAACCGCTCATGGTGATCTTTATACCAAGGTGAGGCACCCCGTTTCTGATCACTCCTAATCTTTTCTCTGTTGCACTTCAAATTCCAATACTAGCATTGATATCATGCAACATCACCCATTGCATCTGAGTACTACACACTCATCACTCGGCAGCCATACGATTCATCTAAAGATCGTGTGCAAATGAATGCAACTCCTTCTCTCCTCTTCATCGTCTCATCCACCATTCTTTACCACAATCATAGTCCCCAAGGATGGTTCGGGAACTTGTGACTGCCATTCACAAATCCCTTTTTCACGCATTTCTTAACTATGAACAAGTCCACAACCTACCACTCCTTTACTCTCTCACATCTGGATATGCCTTTGCAATTCTAATAGGTCTATGCCTTATGCATGTCCAATCACTTCTCTTATTTTGTTCATTGGCATCCAAATCTCCAAAGAAGAGATGACAAACCTCAAGTCTTGTAGCTCCTTTGATCTCACTGCTGCTCACAGGATGGGCTACAAATTGGTTGATGGGGTTGTGTCACGAGCACTCAAGGGTAAGGGACCGGCAATTGCTGAGGTAGATGAAGAAGATGACGTTGATGAAGATGATGCTGGTGATGACTCCCAGTCCGAGCCAATAGATGCTCCGGGAGCTGAAGATGAAGATACTGCTGATGAACAAGCGCCTGCTGAGCTCTCTCTTGGAGATTTCATCACTGCTCAAATGGCACAAATGCAACTTCAAATGACCACAGGCTTTGAGCACCTAAATGAACGATTGGACACTGTTGATACGAGCATTGAAGCACTAGCTGATACTCAAGTCCAGCTTCAGCTCAGACTTACTAGACTCTCCACAGAGATTCATGACATTCGTCAGGCCTCTGCACCGCCTGGCAATGATGCTGCTTAGAGAGTTTAGGTGTCCACTGTGTCATGGTCATGGTCATGGTCTTGTTCTTGATGTACTAGTTGATTTCTTGGTCATGTTATTCTCTTCCTTGCAATTCGTTTTGTCACGTGTCACTCCATTTTGTAACTGTGTGTAATGCTTGCCACTTCATAAAAATCACAGTTATTTGCTCTATTCATGCGTGTATGACGTGTCTTTTTGGATGTTGTCAAAGGGGGAGAACCATCAATTTACATTAATTGTGCATTAATTGAAATTTTGTCATCATCAAAAGGGGGGAGAATGTTGGGTTTACACGGATTTATATTTGAGATGTTTGTTTTTTATGATGAGCAATCAATGAGCATTTCATGAACAATACAATTTCATGTGATATGAATGTGTGAAACATGATAAAATGACAAGTCAAGCAAATGTTAATCAAGAAAACATGTTTAATTTGATCATCTAAATGTTCACATTATCTCACTAACAATGCTCTTAAATGTAGGTGAGATTGCATGCAAGACAATGTACCAAAAAGGTCAAGAAAAGTACTAAAGACAAGTACCTGTCGACAACCCCAAAGATGCCTGTCGATAGCCCTACACAGACAGATCTAATAGGGTACTGGCAAAGATGTACCTGTCGACAGCCCCACTGATGCCTGTCGACAGATCAGCACAGACAGAACCAACAGGCTCCTGGCAAAGGTGTGCCTGTCGACAGACTCAAGTCGCCTGTCGACAGATCCACACAGGGAACTGTCTCCCGGAAAGCCCAGCCTTCTGCCTTTTGCAAGTTTGTCTACATCTGTCGATAGATGCATTTCTTGCTGTCGACAGACGAAGAGAAGATCTCAATACGAGATCTCCATACGTTTCCGAATTGGGTGTTTCCCATTGTCACGACTCTCCATACTTAAACACCCATATAAAAGGAACTCATTGCAGTTATTTTCGTACAGAAGCAGCCACCACACAAAAACCCTAGCAAAGTCTCAAGAGAGAAGATCTTTCTGCTACTCTGCTTCAACCGTTCGTCCAGGCAACCAAAGAGACATCCTCCAAACGGGATTGAAGCCAGATTGTCCATCTCTCAAGCTTCTCCATCAACTGATACCTGTCAAGACGAAGCTTGAAGCACATTGGGACGATCATCTGAAGAGTTCCACATCAGGATTTGAAATCTCAACTCTGAACTCTTCTTTATCTCTGTTTTTCATATACTAGTGTGTTGTGTGCTGTTGAGTCAAGCGTCCTTGTGCTTGATTCACGTTTGTCATGTTGTTCTGATCGTGGTTTACATCAGACGACGTGAGTGTGTGGTGTGTTGTAGCGAGTGAACTTGCTGATAAGCAGTCTTCTGCGTGTGTGTGTGGACGGTGGACATAGGATACACAAGTTGTGTACTCCGAACCACCTTAAATCATCGTGTCTGTGGTTTGAACGTTTCACGCTAGATGTTTGGTAGGCACGTTGATCTTTCACACGCTAGATAAATTGCTATTCTATCTACTTACAATTAACACCATCTTAGTTTGATTTAAACTCTGTTTGAAATATCAAAAGTCTGTGTTTCCATCGAAAAGAAGGTCATTGTATAATTAATTGATAGTAATCTATTCACCCCCCTTCTAGATTACCATATTGTATAATTCCGCATATCTTTCAACCCCCCCCCCCCCCCCCGGTTTATTCCCACCCCTTCAGCGAAAGAACTGGGCATAACTTTCCGCCCAGGCATCAGAATCGCTTATGTGACCACAATTCAGAATTGGCACTCCGAGATGGTCGACAGGGCGCTAGTTTCGCGGAATTCCATTTTGGGGCCGAAATTCACCGCAGAGCGTGCGTATTAGTACACCGATTATCGTACCCCTTGGGTAGGGCGTGGATATTTGTTCACCCGGCGATCGAAACTGCCTGCAAAGCTCCAATTCAGAATCGGCACTTCGACCCGGTCGGCACAAGGTCGCATTCGGATTTCCGGTACGGCGCCCAAATTCCTCTCGGGAGCGTGTTCGCGAGCTGCCGATGCGATCGCATACGGACACCCCTTTGCTCAACGGGCATAACTTTTCTCTCAGTTATCAGAATCGCTTATAAGACTTAGAGGCGCCCGTCGCCCCCTTATCGTCTCAGGCGATAAGACGTCGTTTTGGGGTCAAAAAACCTTCATTTCGCACTCAGAAATTGCGATTCTAGCCGACAATCTGCCCGATTCCAAGGTTTTCTGGCAGTTGCGTCTCTCTCGATTACGCGAATCGCTGGCAGGGCCAACACACGGAGTCAGCCTATCACGGTGATCGGATGTCGTGTTCAACTCGGCTCGAGATCTCCACCCCAGGTCGTAGATATGTGTGCACGAACATCACCGATATAGTCACCCCCTCCAGTTTATTCCCCCCCTTCAGCGAAAGACTGGGCATAACTTTCCGCCCTGGCATCGGAATCGCTTATGTGACCACAATTCAGAATCGACACTCCGAGCCGATCGACATGGCGCTGGTTTCTCTGAATTCTGTTTCGGGGCTGAAATTCGCTGCGTAGCGTGTGTATTAGTACACCGATTGTCATACCCCTGGGGTAGGATGCGGATATTTGTTCGCCCGGCGATCGGAACTGCCCGCAAGCCCCCAATTCAAAATCGGCATTCTGACCTGGTCGGCCGAAGGTCGCATTCGGAGATTTTCAGTCCGGCACCCAAATTCCTCTCCGGGAGCGGGGTCGCGGGCTGCCGATGCAGTCGCATACGGACACCCCTTCGCACAAACGGGCATAAATTTCTGCTCGGTTATCAGAATCGCTTATAAGACCCCAATTCGGAATCGGCACTCAGAGACGCCTGTTGCCCGCTTATCACTCAGGAGAAAGACATCGTTTCGGAGTCGAAAAACCTTCGTTTTGCACTCTGAAATTGTGATTCTGGTCGACGATCTCCCTAATTCCAAAGTTTTCTGGTAGTAGTGCCTCCCTCGATTACGCGAATCGCTGGCGGGGCCAACCCACGGAGTCGGCCTATCACGGTGATAGGACATCGTGTTCAACTCGGCTCGAGATCTCCACCCCAGGTCGTAGATATGGGTGCACGCGACATCGCCGATATAGTCACCCCATCCGGTTTATTCCCACCCCTTCAGCGAAAGAACTTGGCATAACATTCCGCTCGGGCATCGAAATTGCTTATGTGACCACAATTTGGAATCGGCACTCTGAGACGGTCGACAGGGCGCTCGTTTCACGGAATTCCGTTCTGGGCCCGAATTCACCGCGGAGCGTGTGTATTAATACACTGATTGTCGTACCCATTGGGTAGGATGCGGATATTTGTTCGCCCGGCGATTGGAAACGCCCGCAAGGTCCCAATTCAAAATCGGCACATTGACCCGGTCGGCACAAGGTCGCATTCGGAGATTTTCGGTCGGCACAAGGTCACAAGTGCAATAAATATTCTCAAAGAACAATGGAGAGGCCCATGGCATGTACCTAGTCTTTAGGTCACTGTACGAGAAGATCGTTGCAAATGCATGGCCCATGTTCCCCTAAATGTTCAGTAATGTATGTGTCATGTGTTCTTGGTTGAAGGGTTCTGCATGCATGTACTGTTGAGGGATGTTGACATGGCATGTAAAACACACAGAGACATGTTAATCAAACATGGACATGCATGGTATTAATTAAATCAAATGCTGCAGAGCAGCCATGCAGTAGCTTCCGCAGGAGGTGCCTCCAAAATCAAGGGTGGGTGACAAGCTCATCCTCCCCGACCTTCAGACAAATTATAAATCCGCAGATGGGTGTGTTGGATTCCAGCGATGGAGTCACACCCGCAAATTCTGGAGAATTAATTTAAAATCTTTTGGAAGACCTTGCCCGTGCCACACGTACGTGAAAGCAACTCGAGAGCAGCAGCAGATTCTTATCTTATATTGAGCAAATCACGTACGTAGATCATATGCAGCTCCTGTAGCTCCACGGGGGCAAAGCTTTGGCCGCCCTAGGGTTGATGGTACGTCCATCGCTCATGCTGGGAGAGGAAGCAGACAAGTCAAGAACCACTCAGATCCATGGACCTAATGCACAACGACATGTCCATGCCTGCATCTAATGCAGAGGGACCGAAGATTCCCAAGAAGATCCTTGAAATGATCGGCCCACTCACTGTTCATGGTCCTAGTGCCTCTCAAGTTGCCCCGTCACTAAATTTGATAATTACCTCCTGTCATGAAGCCCTTGTCGTAGATCTAATCAGGAGCCTTTGCAGAATCCCACGGAATCAACGTTTCTTTCCCACTCATCTCCCCCACTTTTTTTATCTTTTTTTTTTTGTAAATTGAGACTCTGATTTTTCATTGGCCAAACAACCATATAAAAAGATAACAGGAGTACACCGACGACCTAATGTAGGCTAAACAAAGCACCAAGAGATAACGTAAGACACACAAAGTTATTTTTCTATTGCACTTAAATGTAATATGATTAGGCACTCATCCCATGTGGCACCACTCATATGAGGGATAAAAATGACAACCCAATATTGGGTTCCACATGGGATGAGGCCTAGTCATATTACACTTTAAGTGCAATATGAAAGTGCACTAAGCCTTTCTCTAAAATTAAGGACGTGCTACACTTGTCTCCAATGAATCCAGATCCTCTAAATGTAAATGAGGACTAAATTCTAACAGTACTCTTCAATAGAGGTACGTCAACTATCCTCATCTACCTTTTCAAAACACATTTTTACTTAGGAACTTGTTCTTTAGGTTAAAATACACTCATAAATATGTATAAATTATTTGAAATAAAGTATCAAAATATACTCATAAATATTTGAATATATATGATGTTATGCTTACGGAGATATTCTAATGTTATGAGTGTATTCTAGTGCTATATATGATGATATTCTGGTACTAATTATAATTCTACTATGGTGCTTGATGCCAGGGTTTTCTTTTCATTCGTCTGAGGCATCAGAAATAGATTCAGATAAAGAACAAATGGAACGTTGTTCACGTCGACTGAAATTATGATCTCGGGATGTTCTCCGACGAACTCATATTATGGTGCTTGATGAGTATGGTGGTATTTTAATATTTATGACTGCATCTCACTATTTATGAGTGTATTTTATTTGAAGAACATGTTTTCAAGTAAAAGTGTATTTTGAAAAGTTGGGTTGCGACACTTGGCACATCTGGAGGCTGTTGAGTTCAGTCTTTGTATTTGGAGGATCTGAACTCACCTCCGATACTTGAGCCAAAGTGAGAAAGCTCTAGAGGGTTCCCACACACTGGCCTATGCAATTTCTTATTTCTTGTACTTTTAAGTGCATGCGTGTACATGAGTTAAGAGGGATCTATTTATTTATTGGTTCAGACGGGAAAAATATAAAGTAGAAGGCAATGCATTAAACTAGGATCCCGTCCTCGTGAAATGATGGGCGGATCACCTAAGCACCCTTTTATAAAATCGCATCCCATATAAGTTAAACAGTACTAGTATGACGATGATACTTTTTCTTCAAGACTACCTTATGTGGTCTATACACTAGTACGCGTCCCTGTCTTTAAAGACCTCAGATAATTAAGCTCCTCTTGCTCTTCTTAGCGTTGTGCCTTGTAGAGTCTGGACAAGTTACGCATATGCAGGTCAATAAGATGAGACAAACCCAGCTCGGAATCTTTCCTTTTGCTCCGGGCACAAGCTCGCTGCATGCCCATGAGTTAAGTTGCACACTTGCACTTGTTTAGCAGGGAAGTAGACAAGACATAAAATTAAAGAAAGGCCCCATCGATCGATATAAGTCGTATAGTAACAGCCAAAACATTGGGACGCCTTTGGCAGAAGACCCCAATTAATAAATAGCCTTGTAGAGGACCCCTCTCAGCAGTACACTGTGAGTTAGCTTCCCTGCAGTCCAACCACATGTGGACAAACTTAATTTACCCACATAATGGACACTATCTAGATGGTATATACCATATGGAGATGTTATCACTATAAACAATTGTCTCCTCATCGTCCCGTACAGTTGAGTTGATCTGTTGAGCAGTCAGCTAACACCCCCCCCCCCCCCTCACAAAACAACACCAGTCTCTTCAAAAAAGGAATTATATGTTCAGAGGGAGCAAGCTGTGATGTTGACACGTGACAAGGAGAAGTAATTATTTAGGGGCTGTCACCTTCGAAAGCCGCCGGCTAGACCAAGTCTCGCTAATTATTGGATACTAATAATAACAATGTTAGCGCCTAGGCTGGACCAAATAGCTTTATTGGATCCGGCTTAACTCCGTCACTTGGCAAACATGTGAAAAAGAGGAGAAGGGGGTTCTAAGAAAGAGTTTAATTTCATATCGAATTTTTTTTATATACCCGGTGTGATGGTTTAGACCCACTCAATCGACATGAGAAACCTGTATTCGACTCTCAGAAAATCCCCTGTGGAAGTGCCGCTCCTTTGCCTAAATCTTTTTTTTTATTAATATCTTGAAAACACTTCTTGCGTCGAAACTAAGCCTCGAGACCCTGCCCGCCTTGGTGTGCTTGAGGTGTCCCGCCACTGGGCTACCCACGCCGCACATATATCAAAATTCATATTTCTTTTTACTTGAAGGTCAGAGGGACAGGTATCAACCAAAGATGGTCATTAACAATTCTTTTTCCACTTTATCACTTTTCTTAGACAACATTTTTTTCTTTTGCCGACTTGATTATCAGAGAGTCGATAAGATCCTTCTCTTAAGACTGACTTCGAAAATGACAAAATATTTGTTCTTCTTCTCATCTTGGCTCCTCGAGAGTTACATTTGGGCTGCCCATGTTGTCTAATCCACACTTATCTACCAAGAAATGAGAGTGATGTTAAAAGATGGTCTCGAAATTGTGAGATTATAGCATTAATTCATGTAATCCCACACTTACCTATCAAGAAATAAATAAATAAGTGATGTTAAAGAAACTCTCTTGAAATCAAATATGCATCCCATATATCAATCTTTGGATGATCCTAGTCAATAAGGATGGGCTTGAACTTCCACCTTCCAATTGGTAGCGTAAGCAAGCTGCGCACATCCAAGCCAATTATATGGTTTAGACGCTAAATCTGATGGTGCTATAAGATGGGACGTCTTGCTGTACACTTAATTGCACAATAAGTTTCTCAAAAAAATTTGCACAATAAATGATGAAATATAGTAATATATTTTGATAAAAAAGATAAGATATAACTATAAATATTTCTTACTTTCTAATAAAATATATATTACTTTATATTTTGTCATTTATTGATCCACCATATTCAAGGTGTTTATTATGAGAAATATATGTGAAAGATCAATCTCACAAAAAAAATTGATGACATGGATTGTAAGAATGCAATCCTATATATAAATCACAAAAGAATCATGAGAAAAAATTGTTGTATTTTTTTCATATATATATTTTTATACTTTTCATTAGTTGAGCATAATATGTTAAAAATATATTGATCAATGAAAAATACCTAAAGTACACTAAAAATACATGAGAAAAATACATCAAATTTTTTCTCAAAAATCATAAAGGCCACAAGTATGTGTTTCCCTCACTCTTAGGTGATGGTATAGCTGTGGTGCAGCAGCCAGTAGTGGGGAAGGAGAGAAGGCAAACAACACAAGGGTGGCGGGTGCTTGGTGTGGAAGCTTGAGGCAAGGAGAGTGGGGGGGGGGCCTAAGAAGGCGATAGTCATAGACGGACTTAGAAAGATTTTCAGTGGGATCACTTTCTTTAGAAAAATTTTCAACCAAATTAATGTAATGAAAAATTTCTGACTCATGATTTTTAAAATTCAATGAAATCATGTGATCTCACTGGTTCTTCTCTAAATCCGTCCATGACGATAGCATGCTAGATAGTATAAACAAAGGCGAAGCTGAAGTAGTCCATGGACAGGAGGAGGTGCTGCAGGATGCAGCCGATCAAGGAGGTCTGAAGGGAGCTATTTATATATACTTGCTAATTACACTTTTGAAAGAACATTTTACCTACCCAATAAACAGTAAGAAGTATACATGTGAATGAAGTGGAGAAGGGGTTCTAATTGAATAGTAATAACAACGATGTTAGCGCCTAAGCTGGACCAAATTAATAGTTTTATTATATCTGGTCTAACTCCGCCACTTGCCACACATACAAAGAAGAGGAGAAAAGTTTCTAAAAAAGAGTTTAATCTCATATTAGAACTCATATTTCTCTTCATTACAAGGTTAGAGAGACATGTATCAACCAAGTATGGTCTCATTAACATTTTTTTTCCACTTTATCTTTTTTCGTGGATCGAGCTCTTTTCTTTTGCGAGGATTCCGGTTGGGTCGATCGGTTAGAACTCTTACTTAAAAGCAGAGGTCCCGAGTTCGATTCTTGAGGGGGGCTTACCTGATTTACATGCAATTCTCGAGATGTGTAAATTCAGAATTTTTTCGGTCAAATGGGGTAAGGGCAATACGGGTATACGGAAAGTAGGAGCTACCAAGTCCTGATCTTGGAGTTCACGAACACTAATCTCTGAACCCACAAAATCACACGGGACAGAATTTCCTCGTTATAAAAAAAAAAAAGAGCTCTTTTCTTTTGCCGACTTAATTATCAAAGAGTCGATTATAAGATTCCTCCCTTAGCACTTACTATCTTACATGTCGAGGCAACGTCCAAAGTTGACAAGATACTTGTTCCACCCATGTTCTCTAATCCACACTTATCTACCAAGAAATAAATAAATAAAAATAATTTTAACTTTAGGGTTATGTGGTTTAGATTGCACAGATTAAATTGTGAGTTCATCAAATTTGGACGGCACTTACACTCAAAATTGAAACATTTCTTTGCCTACACAAAAGTAGCTGTCTTGAAATTAAATATGCATCTCTTTGGCTGATCGTAGTCAATAAGGATTTGGCTAGAATTTCCAACTTCCTTGGAAGCTTAAGCAAGCTGCGCACTTCCAGCACTTGGTTTAGACGCTAAATCTGATAGTGCTACAAGATTGGACGTCTTTATGTACACTTAATTGCACAATAAATGATGATGTAGTAGATATATTTTGATAAAAAAGATAAGATAAAATTATAAATATTTCTTACTTTCTAATAAAAATACATATTATTTTATATCTTCTCATTCTTTTATGGTTTTCTTTAAAAATAGCATATGTTAAAATTTTAATTAGCTAACTGATAGTCTAAAATTTTAAATTCATAAAATAACATCGTTTGACTGTCATATGCATAAAGTAAAAGATCCCTTGAAGATTCCTAATTCATTATCCCACTTACAAGTTGTTTCGGTTGCCAACAAATATCATATATTTTGATATGTCGACACATTTTTTACTTTATTAATGGAAATTAAAATTATTATTTTTATATTTGAAACTTTTCATTTTTAATAATAATTATATTTATCATTTAATTTCAATATATGCCAACTTTAGCTCCAATTTCCCCCAGTGTCGTTTTCCACTTTGCTAGCAAGCTCCTCCTTTGTTTACCCACTTTGAAATGGGGTTAAGTAACCCATGATTTTTTTAATCCAGATATTGCTTAACCCAAAAAAGTATTCATTTTAATTTGGAACCAAAAAATTCCCCATGAATAGAAATGGGGTTAACCTACCCAAACAACCCTACCCTCCTTAGTCAAGTTTCTACTCAAACCACTCCACTTAAAAGAACTCTTATATCAAAGTGTAAAAGTACTTTAATCCAACTTGCTTCCCCTTTTAACCCAATTTTTAACCCCAACAAAGCTGGTCAGGCTTACACGGGTCTGGATCATGTTCAAGTAGGCAATGGGCAACATCTTCCTATCACTCACATTGGTAAAGTTGTTCCCACTACAATTCCTTTGGGTAATGTCCTATGTGTTCCTACTTTAGCCAAATATCTGTTATCTATATCCAGTTACACCCAAGATCATAATGTTGTGTTTGAATTTCACCCTTCTTATTTTTTGGCTAAGGACTGGCGTACTGGGACAGTGCATCTGAGAGGCAAGACCTCTAATGGTCTTTATTTTGTCACTCCACCACCCCATGTTTCGCAGTCAGCTTCAGGCTCTCCACCATGCGCTTACTCCTGCTAATTGGCATGCTCGGTCGAGACACCCGACATTTAGAGTAGTCCATCAAGTCCTTAATTCGAATGCAATACCATTAGCTAATAATCTGCTTGGTTCTATTTGCTCTCACTATCAAAGAGCTAAGATCCATCAGCTCCCTTTCCTATCATCCAATTGAAAGTTCACTATCACTTGTCTCGATCCAACATTAATGGTTTTCGATACCATGTTATTTTTGTAGATTGTTACACTCATTTTACTTGGCTATTTCCCATTGCGTCAAAAAGTGATGTCTATTCCACTTTCATCAAATTTAAAACAAATGTTGAGAATACCTTCTGCACCATAATAAAATACTTCCAAAATGATTGGGGAGGGGAATACAAGCCCTTGGATAAATACCAAAGTCAGTGTGGAATTACATATCGTACCTCTTGTCCACATACCCATCAGTAGAATGGCCTAGTCGAGTGCAAGCATAGGCATCTCATAGAGACTACTTTGGCTATCCTAAGCAATGTTGCTCTCCCACTCTCCTTCTGGATGAAGTTGTTCTATGTGCAACTATTGTCATAAATAGACTCCCCTCAACAGTACTTCAAAATAAGTCTCATTTTGAACTCCTACTTTCCCGCCCCCCAAACTACTCCCTACTGTGCACCTTTTGGTTGTGCATGTTATCCCCACCTCCAGCCTTACAACTCGTACAAGCTCGCCTATTGCTCTGAATGTTGTATGTTCCTAGGTTACAATAGCTCCCACAAAGGTTATCAGTGTTATTTACCATCTAATGGTCACATCTACATAGCCTGCAATGTCACTTTTGATGAATCCATTTTTCTGTATCCTACGTTAGTCCCCCAGTCAACTACTTCCCCTTCTACCACTACTCTACTGTCGGTCCCATCCTCACTGTCAAGAATGCCAAGCTCAGCACCGCAACCACCTGATTGATCCATAGAACAACTTGAGTGCCCAACTCTAGCAGCACCCACTCATCCTACTTGTTTTCCCTCACCAACTCCGTCTCCTACCACCTCACCTTCCTGATCGATGACGATGACTCGAATAGCCTACAACCCTCCAATTCACTCCCCCACACTCCTTCCTAGGATGCAGACTCCACCATCACCCTCTCCTGCTGCCACCTCCATCTCTCCACTAGCCAAATTTTGTTCCCTTAGGTCATGTTTGGTATGAGGATAGATCAACAATAGAGTGAGTCTAAAAATTTTTGGGATATTCTCAATTTATTCTCAATCCATTCCAATACCAAACAACCCATAAAGATATTCTTCAAAAAACCACACCACTTCCACACTTTACCAAACACCCATTACCCCAAGCCCTACTTGCCTTACCCACGGACATTGAGCCCCTTTCTTTGTCACTGCCAGCAAGAGCGCTAACTAGAGATGTGCTATGTCAGATGAGTTTGCTGCTCTTCAGCGAAACGGAACTTGGACTCTTGTTCCAATGCCACCAAATACCAACATCTTGGATGCAAGTAGATTTACAAATTGAAACCTCACTCAAATGGCTCCATTGCGAGGTAAAAGGCACTCCCCATGGCTTAGGGGTTCACTTAGTAGGCTAGGTTGGATTATTTTGAAACATTTAGTTCAGTGATAAAACTTGCCACCATCAGATTAGTTCTGCCCATTGCTATCTCAAAAGGTGGGCATTGCGACAACTTGATGTCAACAATGCATGAAACTGCATGGGATGCTTGATGAAACAATTTACGTGAAGTAGCCTCTGGATTTTGTAGATCGCCAACATCTCACTTATGTATGTCGACTGCAGAAAGCACTCTATGGGCTTAAACAGGCGCCGAGGGCCTAGTTCTTCTGCCTTTATTCTCATATTGTGTCCTTGGGCTTCGTTGGTTCGCAGTGTGATCCGTCACTATTTCTTTATGACAAGAATGGGGTGACAATTTATTTGTTAGTATATAATGGTGATATCATTCTTACTGGCAGCTTCAATTCAGCACTTCAATAGTTGATCTTGAATCTTTCTCATACCTTTACTCTCAAGGATTTAGGTGATCTGAACCTTTTTCTTAGAGTTCAAGTGGTTTGGACAGCCACTACTCTTCAATTATCTCAATAGCAGTATATCTTGGAATTACATAGCAAGGCAGAGCTGCATGATGCCAAAGCCATGCCCACTCCATTAGCACCTCGCTCATCTCTCTCTCTCTCTCTCTCTCTCTCTCTCTCTCTCATCTCTCTCTCTCTCTCTCTCTCTCTCTCTCTCTCTCTCTCTCTCTCTCACTCACTCACTAATGCTGAAATGCTACCAGATCCAACTCTCTATCGCAGCCTCATTGGTAGTCTTCAATATGCAACACTTATAAACTGGACATCGCATTCACCGTTAATAAGATCTATTAGTTCCTTGGTATGCCTACCTCAATGCATCTCACTACTGTCAAGCAAATATTGTGTTACGTCAATGGCACCATTGATTATCGCCTAGTTCTTCGTCACTCTATGATGTCTCAGCTGACAGCTTACTCTAATGTAGACTGGGTGGGGCGTCCTGATGATCGGCGCTCCACATCCAATTTTGCATTTTTCTCAGTGATAATCTCATTCAATGGAGTGCTAAGAAGAAACCTACAGTTGCTCATTCCAGTATAGAGGCTGAACTACGTGCCATCATTGTCACCACAATAGATATCATATAGCTTCAGCATCAACTGCGCAAACTTCACTATGTCCCAACTGCTTCACCTGTGCTTTGGTGCGACAATGTTAGTGCCCTATACATAGCATCTAATCCAATGTTCAATGCCCGCACTAAGCATGCAGAAGTGGATTTCCACTTCGTGCGCCAATTGTTACTTCACTGGCAGCTCTTCTTCTACCATATCTCCTCTCTTGATCAAGTCACCGGCATTTTCACTAAAAGCCTCAGCTCCACTCAGCACAATCTTCTACAATCCAAGCTACACATCCTCCCCTCTGTCCAGCTTAAGGGGGTGTGTAAAGATAATCATACGTAACTGCAACTCGTGCGATAAGGATGAGCGATGTAGTCATCATCATCCTTATCAAGATTTCTCTTGAAACATCTAGTTGCACTATGGTAACGATTGATCCTACTATATTTGGAGCATGTCAATTGTGTTGTATGATTGTATTCTCTCTCTCTCTCTCTCTCTCTCTCTCTCTCTCTCTCCTCTCTCTCTCTCTCTCTCTCTCTCTCTCTCTTTTCTATATATATGTATATATATATATATATGAAGGAGTTCAAGGGAGGAGGTCATGGTAATTACCACCTCTCCCTCCTATTTGTCTCATCTAGCCTTTCTATCTCCCACAAATGGGGGGTCAGGCTAGGTGATGGTGTAGCCGTGCAAGTGTGGCAGTCGGTAGTGGGGAGAGAGTTTGATGGATAGGACGGCGGTGGTGGGTGCATGGTGTGGGGACCTTGAGGCAAGAAGGGTGAGGAGTGGGTGGGTGGAGGCTTGAGGAGGCAGTGGCACGCTAGGTAGTGCAAACATAGGCGAAGCTAAGGTGGTCCATGGGCGAGAGGTGCTACAAGATGTAGTCGAGGAGGTCTAGAAGGGTGCAGTACTATCTAGGAAGGGGATGACACCATGGATTTTGCCTAGAACAAAGGGTGGTAGTTTGGGTCCTCGGCCACCTTGCCAACTACATAGCCCTACTTGATGCACACCACTATTAGTGCAAATTACTTACCAATCGTGGAGCTGCATGCCACATGTCATAAAGGGGCTTTGGGATGGGTGTCTCTTATCATAGGGGGGAAAGTGACATGCATCTCCACCATTCGTGTGAAATTTTCACCAACGATAATGTGCACCAAATGTTTCTCCAACTACGGCACATTCGGGGCGATCATGTGACATGTGGAAGAGGTCATGGAGCTAGCCATATGGTTGTGGGTTTTCGACTATTGTATTGAGTAGCTACTTGAGAGGTTATCCTTCTTAAGGGCAGTACTTGATGTCAGTTATCAGACACTCGTCCTTTATCCGTCTCACATATAATGAGATGTGAAATATTTTAATAGTTATGAGATTTATCTTGTTGTGTTTAGGGCAAAACGGAGAACGGAGTCTTCCAGTGGACTGCAAGAGTTTCTCCACTTTTAAACACACAGAAGGGTTGTGAGTTGAGAACTATTGTACTGAGTTGCCACTTGGGAGGAATAGGCCTTGTACGTTTTCTTTAGAGAAGACTAATTAATCTTCAAGTGCTCCTTAGATCTCAACCATCCATTTAGATGATGATAGGACTAAATGCACATCTGTTGTGCAACAAGAGCACATGCATGCTACCATTTACTACTCCAAGCAATTAGATCTATCTATACAATATCCAAAGACATTAAAAGATGAGAAATGTTTAGTGCATTTTTGTATTGCGCTTTAAGTACAATATGACTAGGTAATAGTCTATGTGGCATTCCTCACATGGAGAGTGATAAAGTGGTAACCCAATTTTTGGGTGCCACATAGATTATTGCCTAGTCATA
>JACBKR010003898.1:0-26916 GCA_014218235.1 Colocasia esculenta
CACATTCTACACATTTTAACACATGTTCACATTCACATTTCACAATTTATTTGCCGTGACACATAGTCCAAACCACCACTAGAAGGACACATCACATACACATAACACATAGCACATCACCTAGGCAAACAGTGATGACTCTTGGCACTGCGCAGACCGGAGAACACGTCTCCACCTTAACCAGTGGTACTTGTCCACCTCCAGGATTTCATCCTAATGCCCTTAGGATATCTTAACACATTGAACCTTCTCATGGGGACCTTTCCATGATACAGTTCCACAGCCCTCTATGGAAGCAGTGTCACATACGGCACATTTTACACATTACACATTCCGATTAACACCACTTTACATATGATTCACACTTTCTTGTTTATGCACATGGTTCTGTTCTTCCCTAGCATGATGCCACTAATAACAGAAATCAAGCATTTAGTAGCCCTCACGGATTAATTGGAACGCACATCATTTAACCTTAATCATGGTACATGTATTTATAACTCATTTTCACATGGAAATCTCATAGTGTAGGCTACTGTCATCAAATTTTCCTGAAAATTTAACCACATACTGTTTCGGGTATAGGAACACACATACAAATTTTCCATTTTTCTGAATTCACATGCATTTATAGAAATTAAAACATTCAGTTTCATGCCATTCATAAACTAAGTTAACATAGAACATGACATGGATTTCAGATTTGATCATGCACAATCACGAACCACACATACATATTGGCACAATAATTTTTCCCAATTTTATTTCCCAACACACGATTTACTAAAATTTCACAAGGTCTACACATGCTTTCTATTTCTCATTGTAGGAATTATAAAATTCACATGAATATGGGAAAATTCCCAAATTTGCAGGGCATGGACTGATACCTACAAACATGGTTCATAAAATTCTACAGCATTTATTCCTCAGAAATCATGGGAACAAAATTAACATGCATAACCTCTTTCCTACACATGCTTTTCAATAATTCTAATAAATTATGCCATCTACAGAAAAATACAAGAAATTTCACACACATCACATTATCTATTTTACATAACATATAAAATTACATTATATCCTCATGCGTAGAAATACAGAAATTAAAGATATAGGGCAGAACAGTTCACTGTTCTGTCAAGAAGAACTCAACGGCATACTATGGACGTTTACAAGAGTTGGCGGCAACATCGTTGGCCGCTGACTCAAGATCTCAACGGCAATAGATCTTGCCGTCAAGTTCGGACCTATGTAAAAACACAGTCCGAGCTCTAAAGAATGGTGAATGTAGGGGATCCAGGACACGAGGAAAATCCATAAAAATGATAGAAACCTCCTAGACACATACATGGACAAGGTGAAAGGGTTACTTGCCTTTGGAAAAACTCCTAAAGGGATCAAAATGGTTGGAGAAGCTCTCCTGGGCAGTCCCAAGAAGCCTCCAAGATGTCTCCACTCCGGCCTCTGTGATGCTCCCCTCTGCAATCCAGGGTCGGGGATGTGTTGTCTCCCTCCTTGTCGAAGTAGATCTCCAGATGAAGCCTTGGATCGCCGGATCAAAGCCTCCAAACTCCAAGTTTTCTCACAGCTCACTAGGTTTTTCTTATCTCTTTGCAAAGAGCCAAGAGAGCTCTTTGGGGGTTGTCACAAGGGCCATTTTAGAGAGGAGAACCTCTCACCCACACAGAGGTCGGTGGGAAGGTCGGGGTAGCCGTTGGGGTGGTTGGCATCCCCATCAAAGGCATGGCACACCATGCTGCTGCAGACTGGTCTGTCAGGACATAGACGTCCACCGATATGGCCGTCGACTTAATAATCGACGTCCACCTATATGGACGTTAACAATAAGTGAACGTCCATTCATGTTGACGTCAACTAACCCTTCGGCCAGAACCCAAAACCATGCAAACCCTAATTTCTCCTAAGTTCATGCATGCATACATAGGGTGTAATGCACACACTCACTATGTCACGAAATCAACCGATATATATATATACAACTAAGTATATACATACATTCATAAGTACACCAAGATAATGTATACATAATACTTACACGATAATGCATATACATACACAAGCATAAAATTGCACACAATAAAATAATAGGGACAAAATTCGAGGGCCTTACATCAGAGGATGGGCAAGAGGATAGTTCACAGAAAACTCAGAAAGAGCCACAGGAAAGTCAATCTGAAACCGGTTTTGGAATTGTTGAAGGCTCAGGGAGAGATTTTGTTAGCAGTGCAGTCCGGTGTGCAAGGGATACTTGCTAGTCAAGCTTCGACCACCTCTGAGCTCTCTTCAGTCAGAAATGCAATGAAGTGGTTTAATAAAGAAATGTCTGAGATGAAGTCGATGCTAGCAGTTCTTTCAAGGTCTAGTGGAGTTTCTCCTGCAGCTACTCAGAGCAGACCAGCTGCTGTTCCCGGCCACCAGGGCCTCCAGCTCAAGAGTCTCGGCCAGCAGGCCATCAGCTCAAGCATCAGGGCCACCAGGGCCATCTGTGCAAGCTTCAGGGTCATCAGGACCCTCTTCATTTGTCAAGAAAGTCATGCCAAAGGGAAAGAACCCATGATAGCTACCAAGGCCCCTGACACTTCTACTCTTGCAACTCCGACCCTCTCTTCACCTTCATCTCCTTCTACAGCCCCTCCAGCACCACCAACTCTCAAACATCCTCTGTCTCGCACCAAACCTTCTTCCTCTCTCATTTCATCTCAACCTTCTTTCCCTCCCACTCCTTCTCACACCTCAGCTCCATCATCATTCTCACCTTCTTCACCTCTCACTCAAACCACTCCAGTTCACCCGTCTACCTCCTTCAATCCCAAACACCTCTTCTATCCTCCTACTCCTCCTTCCTCTGTCACTTTCATTCCGAAAAAACCTTCATACTTGGTGTCTTTGACACAAATCTGCCGGATGATTTTGAGAGAAATATCCTTATCACCATTCTCTCCTCTGCCACCCATATCCACAGGACTGATCCTCCCAGTCCTGCCAAGAAAAAGAGAAATAATCATCCTCTGTCAGCATCCCCTCCTCACCATTTTTCCTCCTCTTTGGTACTCTCTTACCTCGAACCTCAGAGAAGATCCCTCTATAAGGAATATGTTCAAAAGTGCATCCTCTCCACCATCTATGGTATTCCTTTCCTCAACCTATCTGCATCTAAACATTGTTCTTCCTCTTACCCAGCTGTCCCACCCTAAAAAATCCAAAATCTTGAGGCACTGAGTTCAAGACTGAAGATCAGTGGGCCAATGTCAAGGGCAACAAAGCTCAATACAAAAATATTTGACTGCCAGGGCAGAATCTCTTACCCATCGAGCTCACCCACTCACTCTTTCTGAGTGGTTCATATTCAGCATAAGAACTCTTGGGGACCTTTATTTTGAAAGAGATTCGTATTGCCAAGAATTTTCAGCTGTACAGTGATTTTTGCTATTTGAACAAGCTGCCTGAAGTACAGTTCTACCAATTTCATTCAGCCCTAGTGATGCTGAGATCAGAACGTCCAGTAAATCTTCCCCTCACAGTGGACTTTGCCGATCTCAAAGTTGACTCTCCAGTCCTTATGCCAAAGCTACACTCCCTAGTGTTTGACTCAGATGCAGGCTCCCATGCCTTTGACATGTTTGCTAAGCAGATGGGCAGAATGTCAGCTAAGCAGAATAGAATGCCTTCCTTTTTGCGGTTTATCTTCAGAGAATACCACTCTGGCCGCATTTCCTCTCAAGTTTTGGCTCCACTCATTTCTGAATGTGAAAGGCTTACTCCCACCATATGGGAAACACTCTACAAGGAACCCCATCTTCAGTTACAGGCCATCAACAGTTCCTTGGTTCGTCAAGATCCCCCTCTCTCAGCCGAAGCCTTCATGGATCTCAACTCCATAAATCCAATTCAAGAGATCTATGTTCAGTGGGCAGCCAGATATACTGCCTTCTATGCTCTGAAGCAGGATCTGCTTGATCAGAAGATTTTCTATCCAATCTCTCTGGATAGATTTCTCCATCGTGCCAGCTTTGGAAAGAGCACCTACTTCAGATTCATCTTGGACCCAGATCAGTATGAAGAATTCCTGGAAAAGCAACGGCAACTTTACATTCAAAGGACCATTCCATCCATGGGTCCTATTTTTTCAGTTGCTTCTGGTGTTTTCCAACAGATTTTTGAAGACCTTGAGATCAAGGCATGGGCTGTCATCTCACAGCATGCCTCTTTGTTGTCTCCTATGTACTATCTTCCTCCCACTTAATACAAGACCTTCTCTCTTCTTTGTCTCTAGCTCTATCTTTTTGCTTATTGACAAAATGGGGAGAAAACTAAAGCCATTCTGAAAAACATGTTTATTTCTTGTATGATGTTTAGTATATTTTGTCATCATCAAAAGGGGGGATTGATGACCAAACTGTCCCTATATAAATTAATTCACTTATTTATATACATTAATTTTGATGATTAACAAAATAGTACTAATGAATTTCTTGAGCTTTGAGAACAGGAAATAAAAAGAAGTTCAAGACAATCAGGTAAAGTCTCATTTCATGTCTTGTCCAAGTCTTTGTATCAACTTCTTCATACTTCATATAGACTTCTATTGATAATCAAATGATTCCTTTATAAGTTCATAATAGAATCATCATAACGATTTCATAAGTATTATGATCAATTTCCTTCTGATCGAAAAACCGTGATGTTTCAAACAAATCGATACCGTAACGATTCCTAAAGATCTCATAACGTTCTATAAGACATCGCAACGATTTCTTTAGAAAGCGCAACGACTTGTCTGTCATAACGATTTCTTCAGTACTCGTAACGATTTCTTTTGAACTCGTAATGACTTGTCTGTCGTAACGATTTCGTAAGTTCTCGTAACGATTTCTTTAGAACTCACAACGACTTACTAGCCGTAACGATTTCTTTAGTTCTCGTAACGATTTCTTTAGAACTCATAACGACTTGCTAGCCGTAACGATTTCTTTAGTTCTCGTAACGATTTCTTTGAAACTCGTAACGACTTGGTAGCCGTAACGATTTCTTTAGTTCTCGTAACGACTTCATAAGTTATCAGAACAATTTCATTAGAACTCGCAACAACTTGCTTGTTGTAACGATTTGCCCTCTATAACGACTTGTTACGCTCATAACGATTTGCTATGACTCATAACGATTTCATAAATCATACAGTCACCGTTTTCATATATTGATATCTTATTCATCTTAAAGCATTGACCAGTCAAAGTCCACATAGACATCTCTCTGACGCTTTTGCATTTATGAGATCTGAACATATCTCTGCATGCATGCAGACCATATCATCATGTATCGTGCCTACTCTGATAACGTCTTTTAGACTTAATCTTTTGGCATTACTATTTTCATGACTATTGCTACTGACGTTGACTGACATCAGAGACAGCTTATCTGTCTGCTATTTAAGATTGACATCTGTGCAGACCTCTAAACTAGCTTCATGGTACAACGTTAAACAAATAGAAGCCATCAGATATCTTTGAAGATCTCATCTCTTTGCGTGCTCAAGTAATCAAAAGACTGTTGACAAGAAGCTCCCAAGACTCCAGATGCCATTCAGTCTAACGACCTCAAAAGAGAGACAACAACTCTTTATCGTCTAAATTTCAAATTGAAGATATATATATACAATCAGAAGAACAGTAGAAAAGACAACGTTCAAGAAAAACATTCAAATTCTTCTGAAGAAAGTTTAGAGCAGAAAACTTCATTCCTCTTAGCTTTTGCTCTTTTGCTCTCTACTAGCTAGTGAAAGATCATTTGAAGAGAGCTTGTGTAGTTCTGAGAGTGAGCCTAGATTTAGATTCTTTGCTCTTAGTGCTAGGTCCTTCAGATCATTGCTTGTTGCAGTTTGATCTAGGGGCTTGTCTTTCAAACCTCTCTTTGTGGTGTTCCTTTCGGGTGTGAAGGAAGACCTGGTGGTATCCAGGGTGTTGTTCCCTTCTGGTGTAAAGGAAGACCTGGTGGTATCCAGGGTTTGTTCCCTTCGGGTGTGAAGGAAGACCAGCTGAGCTGGGTGTTGTTGTGTCCTTAAGGGGGACTGTACCCTTGATTAGTGAAATCCTGAGGTATGCTCAGGGACTGGACGTAGGTCTCTTGTGGAAAGGAGTTCCGAACCAGGATAAAAATCCTACTGTCTTGTGGTTGTATTTTGTGTGATTGCTATCTCATTTCCTCTAACTCTAACCTTCATTTAAGTTGTTGTGTAATTTTTTTAGTAAACAGGTATCAAAGATCAGTTTCTTTATAACCCATTCACCCCCCCCCTCTTGGCTAGCTAGCTGGGCAACAAAAATTACAACTCCAGAAATCAAAATGATTCTATCTACTCAGGACCATTCGATTCTTCTTTGAGGTTTCCTTTTCCCTTCATTAGCGGGCAATCACAGATCCTGTGATCCATGCTTCCACACCGCAGGCAAGCTCCACTCTTCCTCCAACATTTTGAAATCTTGTGTCCCATTCGTCCACAGTGGCAGCACTTTCCTTCAGGTTCACGAGCTAATTGTTTACTCTTCTTCTTGGGCTTCTTCTTTTGGGGTATGTTACCATTGTTGGTCTGCTTCTTTCTAGCTATGGGTTTGAAGTCCTTCTTAGTAGATCCCAAAGCATTCTTCAGCAGTTGGGAAGTTTGTTGTAATGCCTTGGTTATCTTCTGAACCGACCTTAGTCCGTCCATAAGTGTTGTGGATTGTTCCTCAGTTGTCATTCGTCTATGTTCCTTCTAAATAATCACCAAAATTGTCAATTTCTCTTTTGCTTCTATCCTACAAATCTTATAAACATTCATCAAGGGAAGTTCTAGGTCTAGTCCATGTCTTCTATCAAATCTCACCATCGCCTAGGACATCCTTCTTATATTCAAGGTAACCTACAACGTTTGGGTATCAAGGCCAGGTTTCCATTCTGGAATTTCAACCCATGCCTTATTAGGTTTGGAACTTAATACTAGTTCCCAAGTGTTAACGAGAGTCCTATCTTGGTGCTAGACTCATAGATTCTCAAGATTCAAGGATTCTCTCAACACAGTCTCATAGTTTAGGTTGCAGACTTAGGCTCTAGTATATACTAACACATCTAGCATTAGGTAAATATAGGTCCATAA
The DNA here is from genome assembly GCA_014218235.1 of Colocasia esculenta. Taxonomy (NCBI): domain Eukaryota; kingdom Viridiplantae; phylum Streptophyta; class Magnoliopsida; order Alismatales; family Araceae; genus Colocasia; species Colocasia esculenta. The sequence goes on from JACBKR010003898.1 coordinate 7,154, forward strand.
GGTAAGGTTCGTATGATAAGACTGTAGCTCAGAGCATATGTGGCTCTGGTAATGCTTCTTTATAAAGGAAATGGTCGGGTCTAGCACAAGGCTCCACCCACTCACTGGGTGCTAGCAAGGGACAGACACAAGGAGCCTAAGTCCTCATGACAGATCTTTTAGTTGTCCAGACTGAGATCCCATTTAGGATCAAGGCCAAAGCTTGATGTCATTCCTAAACAACCAAGGTTCAAGATGGAAACCTTGATGCCACTCTTACCCAGATCCTAGAATTCAGGATTGACATTCTGATATCAGTCTCATCCTTCCAAAATCACAAGGGACATTTCTAATGTGGTTTCTTACCTATCTTAGGATCAAGTGACAAATCTTAAATATTTCTTAGTTCAATCCAAGATCATGGTTGACATTCCAATATCTCTCCTGTTCAGTCCTAGAATCCAAGAGTTAAAGATTCAGATACTCCTATCTATCTAGCCAAGGATCAAGATAAATAAGGCAGATGCTCCAATATTACTCTCAATCTAACTAGGAGTGCTATGATATCACCTTAATCCACCTAGGGATGCTCTGATAATTCTATCTTGTCCATCTTAGGATCCAATGGGTTCTCTAATATTACCTCTAATGCACTCAGGCTACTGGGATTCTTTGATATTACCACTTCTAATGCACCCAGGCTATTGGGATGCTCTGATACCACCTTTGTCACGCCCCCAAAATTCATATGTTAGAATTACATCGAAAATTCAAAATTCGAAATAATCTGAAGTCATCATAAATCTTGACCAATACCTCAAGACACATCAGGACGCCACACTCAAATCAAATGAAAAGGAGAGGATGAAAGGGACCAAGCCTTAATCACTTCATTAAATCCCACAAATTAATTTATCTAAGAACAAGATTCTGCCACAACAAGATTCACATTTAAATCTGACTCATCCTATTGCAATAAAGTTTGCTACGATAATCATACAATCCCACCACATAAAACACAACATGATGAATATGTGATTCCTAAATCTGTGATGCACACTTAGACAAATCATCAACTGTTTCTTTTATTCATTGCATGGTTTGTACAAACACTAATTTCCAAAGAACACTCCTCATAGATCTGACCACGGTGGTCTACAAATATGATACATGATTCTCTCACACATAAAAAATTTCAAAAATTAAACTCCTCCAAAGTGCTTCCAAGCTCCCCAACAGTGGGTCGGCTACATGCTAAACATGCTTTAATCACCTGAAATGTTAATAGGTTTATGATCAAACTAGCCCAGTCGGATTTATATCTCATGGTGCGGGAAAATATACTTAATTAACATTTTAACAAACTGAATTTCAAGGATAACAGGTAGAATAATCAAGGCAACCAGGAAGCATGAGGTAGCGGACAAAAGATTCATACTACAGAATTCCAAGTGAATCATGCTAATTGTCAAGCCATGTGAATGATACAACAGTCGAACTATGATCTAGTCAAACAAGAGACAGATGAACAAATATTGTCCATTTCAAACGAATCAAACTTATCAAGTCAAACGAACGAATCAAATATATCATATCAAATAGCACATCATGCTTCATTCATATTATATAACAAAAGACACTTTCCAATCTTGCATACATATGATGTCAATGCCAAGCACCACTCAAATTTGGTTGATCTATACTAGTACGTCGGGGTGCTCCTCCCCAGGACCAGATCAGGCCTCTATTGCACAGGCATTTGATTAGGAATATCATCCCAATAGTAGTGTCATATTTAGATCATTATGGCCATTCAGAGTCAAGAAGGACAGACTTGTAAGATATTATAGAGGCCAATAACATAAGCTCAAATCAAGGAACTTCAAGAGTAAAGATTGCCAAGAAGTCAAACAGGCATGTTGGATCAAGCAATGTCATAGGCTCAAAGGGGTTCCTATGCATTTTTTTTTGCTTTCAGATTCAAGACCAGCAGCTGCAAAGGTGGAGTTTCAGTTGACTTACAAGGGATAGAAATCAAGACAAATTAGGAGTTATTAGAATAATCCTCACATTCTTACCACTTTTAACATGTACAAGGTACTAAGGTTGTTGTCATGTTGGTTCCTCTTCTATAGGATAATCATGGTGGCCGGAAGGGCCAATCAAATTGATAGTTGAAATGTACTAGAAGGAATAGTCAAGGTGGCCAGAAGGGCTAATCGGAGTTGCCACAAGGGACCAACCATAATTGCCTCAAGGGCTAGTCATAATTTGTCAAAGTGAACAATCGAAGTGGCCAGTCGAAGTTGACAGTCGAAGGGGACAGTCGGAGTTGATAGTCGAAGTGGACAGTCGATGTGACGGTCCACGCCGTTCAGGCCCATGAACCCAATAACGTGCCTGTCACGTCCTAAAAAAAGGCTATTTATCGAAAGTGACAGAAAACAGGCACAAAATGTATGATTAATAGTAATCATTCATAGCACAATATGCGGAAGTCTTATTACAAAATTACTCTTCATTACCACTAAAGAGGAGTGGATTGAAAAACTTAATTAACACATCTCATCTCACACTACTAAACAAAAACATAAATGGGTTGGCTTCGCTTGATACGGACGGTCCACTCAGCACACATGTCCTTAAACTTCACCACCATCTGAACTACCTGAAAAAGGGGTAGGAAATAGTGAGCTAACTAGCCCAGTAGAATTCAATCAAAATTCAAAGGGTGAGTACATGATAGTCAAGACAATGGCAGAACAGATAACAAAGAGGCACAATTAAATGTCAGGACAGTAAGCTTGAACAGTAATAGTGAATCACAAGGCAGGTTCAGGTATATAACTCAAAACTGGTACATTTAACAGTTATACAGAACATGAATTATGATGACCATAATCAAATAGTAAGTGATGCAATGCCAAACATCCCGTTGTCCTCTATCATTCCCGTACGACCCGTAATGAATTCAGGTGCTCCTCCCAGGACTGGACCAACCCTATTTGCACAGGCATATCAGTCAAGTGGGGTCCAAGGACCCAATAAATGTCATCATCATCAGTTAATCATATCTCACAAGTTGTTCAAGCATTTGAACTCTCAGGACATCAGTTTTTATAACTCGGTTACCGAATACCGGAGATTAGACTCAACGGAGTACCATCCGTATTTGACAACTTTAAGGATAATTCAAGGGGGTGTAAGGTACACCAAGTGGTAAACTTTGCAGTAGTATGACAGTAAATACCAATGTAAATAAGGGGGTACTTTCTAGGCTTTTAGGATGAAGTCTAAGCAAGAGTTCTACCATGGAAAGTTGCTGAAATACAAGTCAGGACAGTAGGTGTCGACAGCCAGGAAGTGGCTGTCGACAGATAGCAACAGCAGAGCATGGTTTGCTAGTTCTGTGTCTACCTGTCGACAGCTATAAGATGGCTGTCGACAACTAGAAACAGTCTCAGTTATTTTGAAGTTCTGGAAGACTGGCCTGTCAACAGCTATGAGCTGCTTGTCGACAGCTGCCAGTTCTTCTCTCATAAGTGACTTTGTATTCACTCTACAAACTCTAACCATGGAACTTATGAATCAAGGCATGATTTATATCAAATAGAAGAGTCTAATTGTAGATCTCACAGTGGTTTATAAGCTAAACAAGCGAGATGAAATAGGAGGTTTGCAATTCAAACTTGTCTAGCTAGAAATTAAACATAGTGTAGTACTGGAAGTATAGCCTTGATAGCAATAGTTTTATGGAAGATTCCTACAAGATGGACACACTCACAATGTGTTTCATGGATCTAAATCAAGACTTGAAGTATCAACCATCTAAACATAAATCCTCACACTGTTCTAAGGATATTTAGACTTCTAACAGAACTCTATATCATGAACATGAATCAAGAGTGGAGGAAGAAGATAGGAATCAATTTCTAAAATAGAACAAGGTTCTCCTCTCCCAACAAGAATAATTCTATCATGACTGGAAGGAAAATAGAGAATCACAGGTATAGCAACTTATCCGTTCATCAAGAATTTCTTGTCATGTGTGGAGGACAGAACTAAACCAGAGGAAGATGAATCCTACCTTGCTTAAATGATGAACTTGCAAGTATCCTTGACGAAAAATCCCACACTCAGCAAGAGAAGTGTTTCCCCCTTAAGGTTGATGGCGTGCTCACAATGTTCACAGCAAGTGAAACAGCTACAGTGGCAGCAGGAGCAGGAGTGGAAGTAGTTGCAGGTGCAATGGAGCCAGTAACTCCAATAGCTCCCAGCAACAGTTTCAGAGCTCCTCCACAATACTTCTAGCAGCAAAGAGTAGGGAAAGCAAGAACAGAGCAGGAGCCAAGGTGTAGAAATGTTCGAACTAGGGAGAGGGAGTGACTTTTATTGCCCAACCAAGTTCCCATGCATGAGGACACCTCTGTGCACAGGTGTAACAGTAAAACCCATTGGGTTTTTACTGCTTACACCTGGTTCATGCCTCCTTCCACTCCCTTACACCTCACCCTTTACATGTAAAAGGTTTAACCCATGGTTTAGCCTTATCCTAATGTGTGCTGGCCTCCTCAAGGCCTCACACGTAAGCACCCAAATAAACCTAGAAATTGATCACTGTAATTGACCCATAATTCAATTGGCCCCTTAGTCTTGATGTAAACATGTCCAAACAAAGTCCATTTGCGTTAAAATTTCAACCATAGCCTAATGAGATGGTTTTACAAATTATGGTGATTTTAGTTTAATTTTTGGAATTTATTTTACAATAGGTGAAAAATCACCCGGAAAAGAGTTGCGTCAGCTTAATCTCGAAATCCGCTTGCTCACAAATCCGGATATTTACATTTCTGATATCTCCATATTTTTCTAGAAATTATGGTGTTCTCGGATTTCATTTTCGTAATAGTTTTTCAGTGTCGCCCTGTGGAAGCGCGCACGTCCGAGTACAACACTGGGATAATGTTCATTAATACTAATCCTTCCCAAATATCAATTATTTCATTCTAACAATAATGGTTAAGTTCAATAACCTTATTATTCATGTTTTACAACATATATATATATATATTATATATATATATAATATTATATATATATATTCGAGGTGTTACAACTCTCCCCACTAAAAGAAATTTTGTCCTCCAAATTTAATACATAAGTGGATAATTACTGACCTGGAAATATTCCAGATACTTGACCTTGATGGCATCCTCCAGTTCCCACGTTGCTTCTTCTTCTCCTCGCTTGTTCCACTGAATCTTTAATAAAGGAACTTCTTTATTCCGAAGTTGCTTGATTTTTTGATTGAGGATCTGTACTGGTCTTTCTTCATATGCCAATTTCCTTGTACATCTAGATCTTGGTATTCAATAATATGTTCTAGATCATATACATACTTTCTCAACATTGACACATGAAAAATATCATGTACATTAGATAATTGTGGTGGAAGTGCTAGTTGGTATGTCATTTCACCAACTCTCTTTAATATTTCAAAGGGTCTAATGTATCTTGGACTTAACTTTCCCTTGATACCGAATCTTTTGATTCCTCATCGGGGTGACACTTTAAGAAATACATGTTCCCCTTGCTGAAATTCTAACTCTCTTCTACGTCGATTGGCATAACTTTTCTGTCGGTCTTGAGCAGCTTTCATCTGATCTTGTACTAACTTGATGACTTCTGTTATCTCTTGGATCATTTCAGGTCCAAGAATATGTGTTTCTTTTAGTTCTACCCAACACAATGGTGATCTACATTGCCGACCATACAAAGCTTCGAATGGTGCCATTTGAATAGTAGACTGATAGCTATTGTTATATGCAAATTCCATAATTGCTAGGTGAGTGTTCCAGTCATTTTCGAACTCTAATATGCAAGCACGACACATATCCTCAATAATTGGATTCACCCGTTCAGTCTGTCCATCAGTTTAAGAGTGGAATGCGGTACTAAATTTTAATTTAGTTCCCAATGCATCCTGCAACTCTCTCCAGAAATGTGAAGTAAATCTTGCATCTCTGTTAGAAACTATGTTCTTTGGGATTCCATGCAAACGCACAATTTCTTTCATATATAGTGCTGCCAACATATTAACAGACCATCTTGTCTTTATTGCTAAGAAATGAGCCGATTTGGTAAGTCTGTCAATGATTACCCATATAGCATCAAATCCACTTCGGGTTTTGGGTAATCCCACAATAAAATCCATACCGATACTGTCCCATTTCCATTCTGGTATCTCAAGTGGTTTTAGTTTTCTGCAGGTTTCTGGTGTTCTGCCTTAACTTTCTGACATGTCAAATATTTAGCTATAAAGTCAACGATGTCTTTCTTCATATTGCACCACCAGAAATGCTTCTTAAGTCTTGATACATCTTAACAGCTCCTGGATGAATAGTATAATATGATCGATGAGCTTCTTCCAAATCTGCTTCTTGATTTCGGATCGTCCGGTATACACAATCTGTCCTAGAATCGAAGATTCCCATGAACATCTTCATTAAAATCAAGTTTAGAAACCAATTTTCTCTGTTTCTGCCAACATAGGGTCATTGTCCTGTTGCTGTTTAATTTGCTTCAACAAATCTGACTGCACTGTTAAGTTGTTAACTACAACTTTTTCTTCTTGTGGTTCAGTTTTCGAACTCAATGTGGAAAATTCCTCTAACAATTTCCATTCTTTAACGTGCAACCAAAATATCCTCGCTATAGGATTTCTGCTGAGTGTGTCAGCCACAGTGTTTCCTTTTCCCGGATGGTATTCAATCTTGAAATCATAGTCTTTGATATATTCCATCCATCTTCTTTGTCTCATGTTCAGTTCTTTCTGTGAAAATAAATACTTGAGACTCTTGTGATCGGAGTACACTATAAATTGATTATCGTATAGGTAGTGTCTCCAAAGCTTAGGAGCAAAAACCATAGCGGCCAATTCTAAATCATGTACTGGGTAGTTCTTCTCGTGAGTCTTCAACTGTCTCGATGCATAGGCAATAACTTTTCTATCTTACATCAATACACATCCCAGTCCAACGTTGGAAGCATCAGTATAAACCTCAAATATTTTTCCTTCTACTGGTAAAGCTAAAATTGGTGCAGATGACAGACATTCTTTTAATAATTGGAATACTTCACAATTCTCATTCCATATAAATGCAGTTCCTTTTCTAGTCAACTGTGTAAGAGGTGAGGCAATTCTAGAAAAATCCTTGACAAATCGCCGGTAGTAACTGGCCATGCCCAAAAAACTTCTTACTTCAGTGAGATTCTTAGGTTGCTCCCATTTCTGTATTGTTTCGATCTTTGAAGAATCTACTGATAGACCTTCTTTAGAAATAATGTGTCCTAAGAACATCACTTCCTTCAACCAAAATTCACACTTGTTAAACTTTGCATATAACTTATTGTCCCGTAATAATTTCAAAGTGATCTGTAGATGAGTTTCATGCTCCTCCATACTTTTGGAGTAGATCAGTATTGATGATCATCTATCCCCATGTAATTTTAATTAATTACATATTATTTTAGTGATTAATAAAACTTCATCAATAATCTCTAACATATTTCATAAGTCTTAAGTACAGGAAAATTACCAAGGTCAATCAAGTCAATGTTGGTAAGTATTGTCTTACTAAAGCTTTAATCTTTTCAGAATAATATTTCTCTAAGTCCACATCGACTTCTGTTGAAAGTCATAACGATTTCATAGTGTTTTAACGATTTCTTGTAAGACTTTAAACAAGTCGATTCTGTAACGATTTCTTAAGTAATCATAACGATTTCTTTAGAACTCGCAACGACTTGCTCGCTGCAACGATTCTAAGTAATCATAACGATTTCTTTAGAACTCGCAACGACTTGCTCGCCGTAACGATTTCTTAAGTAATCATACGATTTCTTTAGAACTCACAACGACTTGCTCGCCGTAACGATTTCTTAAGTAATCATAATGATTTTTTAGAACTCGCAACGATTTGCTTTGCGCAACGATTTCTTAAGCGCTCATAACGATTCTTTGAGCAACGATTTCTTTAAGCACTCATAACGATTTGCTTTGAGCAACGATTTCTTTAAGCGCTCATAACGATTTGCTTTGCGCAACGATTTCTTTAAGCGCTCACAACGATTTATTTACGCAACGATTTCTTTAGCGCTCATAACAATTTGCTTTACGCAACGATTTCTTTAGCGCTCATAACAATTTTCTTTATGCAACGATTCTTTAGCGCTCATAACAATTTGCTTTACCCAAAGATTTCTTTAGCGCTCATAACGATTTGCTTTACGCAACGATTTCTTTAGCGCTCATAACAATTTGCCTTACGCAACGATTTCTTTAGCGCTCATAAAAATTTGCTTTACACAACGATTTCTTTAGCGCTCATAACGATTTACTTTACGCAATGATTTCTTTAGCGCTCATAACAATTTGCTTTACGCAACGATTTCTTTAGCGCTCATAACGATTTGCTCTCTATAATGACTTGTTAGTATTCATAACGATTTCATAAGTCATATAGGCAACGACTTCATGGTTTATATCAACTTGACACTTATCTTATCTCTTGAAGTGTTGACTAGTCAAAGTCCACGTTTATATCTCTCTGACACTCCTGCATTTATGAGATCTGATCGTACCTCTGCATGCATGCAGACGATATCATCCATTATAGTACATCTTCTGTCAATATCTTTTAGAAGAAACTATTTAGCATTGCTATTTTGGTGAATATTCTTATCAACGTTTACTGACAACTAAAGACAGCCTAGCTGTCTACTGTTCTAACATTTAATTTATGCAGGGTCCTAAAGACGGTCTGTCATAAAGTTGGACCATATAGACGGAAAAAGACATTATCTCTTTGCGTGCTCAAATGGATAAAAGATTGTTGAAGCTTCCAAGTGTCAAGCGGTCTAACGACTACCAATCTAAGGGACAACGGTACTTCAACGGGCGAATTTCAAAAGAAGATATAAATATAAGACAGAAGAGAAGATCAAACAGATAAGCAGTGAACGCACGTTCAAAGGATTCAAATATTCTGCTAGAACTCTAAGAGCCAAGAAATTCATTTCCTCCTCGTGTTGCTCTCTGCTCTCCACTCTGCAGTGAAAATCTTGAGAGAGCTTGTGTAGTTTTGAGAGTGTGCTTAGCTTAGAATCTTTGCTCTCAGTGCTAGTTGCTTCAGATCCTGGCTTGTTTAAAAGCTTGATCTAGGGGCTTGATCTTATTCCATTCTCTTGGTGTGTTTCCCTTCGGTTGTGAAGGAAGACCTGGTGGTATCCAGGGTGCTATTTCCCTTCAGTTGTGAAGGAAGACCTGGTGGGGTATCCAGGGTGGTGTAATTCCCTTCGTGTGAAGGAAGACAGCTGAGCTGGGTGTTGTAGTGTCCATAGGGGACTGTACCCTAGTTAGTGGAATCCTGAGTTGTTGCTCAGGGACTGGACGTAGGACTCCTAAGGAGAGGAGGTCCGAACCAGGATAATTCTTATGTTTGTGATATTTTCCTTGTGTGATTGTCTTTCGAACTAACAACTACTAACCTCTATCAAAGAACGTTGTGTGAATGTTTTTACTTACAGGTATCTTTTAGATTAATTTTAAAGGCCATTCACCCCCCCCCCCTGGGCTCGTCAACTGGGCAACAAGTATATCATCAATAAATACAACTACAAAATGATCTAAATAAGACCTGAACACATCATTCATCAGACGCATAAATGCAGCCGGTGCATTTGTCAATCCAAACGGCATCACCACAAATTCATAATGTCATATCTTGTTCGAAAAGCCGTTTTATGAATATTGATTCTTGAATTCTAAGCTGATGATATATGGACCTTAAATAGATCTTGGAGAAACACTGAGCTCCAGGCAATGATCAAATAAATCATCGATCTTGGAAGTGGGTACCTATTCTTATAGTCAATTGATTTAACTGTCGATAATCTATGCATAATCGCATAGATCCATCCTTCTTTTTAACAAATAGTACCGGAGCACCCCAAGGTGAGGTACTATGTGACGGCCCTCATTATACCGATACGGTTATACCAACCCACGTCGGTATAGCAAGAGTCATCACAGTGGGACATTACCCAAACGATACAAACAACTGAGATACACTCGAATATACGACAGAGTAGCGGAAGTAAAAGACAACTGTCTTCATTCATTCATCATCCACATTTAACATACAGAAATTGCAATAACATTAAAGAACTTAAAAGTTCACATAATTAAATTGCTGAAAATTAAGTACACCATGTCCACACTTATACAATTTTCTCATGATTTCTAGTACAATGTCACTTTTACATACTATGAAAGCACAAAAGGGTACAACTGCTCCAACAATCTAAACTCCGCGCTCGGAGTCCGTCTCTACCGTCTCCTCCACGAGAGTCTCGTCATCGTCTATACCTGTACGCCGAAGCAAGGAGTGAGTCTTAAAGACTCAGCAAGCAACACTAATCATAACGTACATGTATAAGTCATAGCGGTTTCTACATGCACATTCACAAGTTTCAACATATGGCATACTAGTCATTTGAAAGTGCAACCTATCATGAAAGTTCTACAATTTAATACATGGATCATGCTTTCAGATTTCTAAGAATAAAACTCACCTATCACATGCTCTCTATTCAATTTACTCGTGCAATTTTGCCTTTAAAGAACCAAGACATGAGAGCTACAACATGAACACGGTGCATATATGAAGGGAAGAACACAACTAGCCTGGACTTTACATGTTCTTAAGCACATACATAGACATTTTCACATGCTTAAGTTGCTGGTTTCACATGGTTTAATGGCTGTAAACATACACATGAGAGCTACAATATTGTTTTAAACATACTATGGAACAACCAATCATGCTATTTTGTACACGTGCTCATCAATTATCCCTAACATGGATTCTAGACATTTTCGCACATATAAATATAATGATAACAACATGAAATTTCTGATTTCACATGGTTTCAGATTTGTCTCACATGGATTCCAATGTCATATTCTCACATTTTTAGTTTCACATTTCTATACACAAGTTCCAATTCACATGGTTGCACTTTGCACATACACATTTCACATTGTTCACTTACACAATACCACATGAACACATACACATTAACATTACACATTCACATTTTAGGTGCCGTGACACATAGTCCAAACCACCAAAGAAGGACATATACACATCACATTACACATAGACGCCATCTAGGCATTACAATGGCGACTCTTGGACTGCGCAGACCGGGAGAACAAGTCTCCACCCTAACCAGTGGTACTTGTCCACCTCCAGGATTTCCCCTAATGCCCTTAGGGTCACTTACACATTGAACTTTCTCAGGGGGACTTTTCCTGATACAGTTCCACTTGCCCTCTACGGAAGCAGTGTCACATTGGCACAGTTACACATTTACACATTTTACCAATTTTACACAGTTTTACACATATCACTTTTCATCCCATTCACTTTCTCACTCACATGCATATCTCTATTTTCCTGACATGACACTACAGATTTCAGGAGTTTAACACACAGTAAATCACCAATCAGGTTGGGTTTAAACGATATCTAATCACTTTTACGGTGACATGCATAAATTTTTACGTTTCTCATGGAAAGTGCATAACTCCTTATACACTGGTCCAAGTGACCTGAAATTTTAACCACATGCTATTTTCGGGTTCAAGATCATACATTCAAATTTTCAGATTTTTCTGAGCTAAATAGAATTTACAGAAAATCAAATACCTATTTAGCATGCTATTCATAATTTAAGTTGACATGGAGCTTAACACCATCATACATTTTTGTCACTGTCTGAACAGAGACTACTGTATATGCATGATCTGAAAATACAGAATTACCCTAAATCATACAACAATAGATCGATCACAACAATTCTTTCTTGCATGCCTTTTATTTACCGAACTAAAATTAATAGCAATTTTACGCAAGCATGGACAATTTATCAAAATTTGAGCACACATATACTAACCACTACTTCATGATCTGACAGAACTTAGGGCACTCAGACTAGTCCTAATCATAAAAACATGGATTGGCAAGAATCATTAACGAATCATGCTTGAAATTTCATGGGATAATAATCTCTAACAGTCCACCACACACACATCATAACTCATCCACACACCACATTTACCAATATACATAGTGTATGGGGTTACCATATATCCTCATCACAGAAAACCCATCGAAAATAATGTATTATAGGAGGGCAGAACACTTTACTGTTCTGTCCAGATCAACTTGGCGGCGGTCTTTGGCTGCTAATCAAGGTCAGCGGCATAGTCGATGGACGCCAATCATGATCTCAGCGTCCAGGGATCTTGTCGTTAATGCAGGTCTGTGTAGAACACAGACCCGAGCTCTAAAGATAGGGTGAATGTGGGGGTCAAGGACACGAAGAAAAATACACAAAAATATTAAAATCGTCCTAGACTCATACGGGAACCTTATGGTAGGGTCACTTGCCTCTAGGAAATTGCTCCAATGGATCTAAATGCTCGGAGAAGCTCTCCTTGGGCCGTCCCAAGAAGTGCAGAAACGTCCTCCAAGATCTCCTTCCCCGGGCTCCTGGATGATCTCCACAGCAGGAAATGTCGGGGAGGCCTTCCTCGATGATCCCTCTAGCCTCCAGTTGCCAGTAGTATAGAATGCCGGACAAGCTTCGGAAAGTTCGGATTTTTGGGCTGCAAGTATGGGGTTTTCTCACAGCTCAGAAGCTAGGGTTTTCTTCTTGTTTCTCTCTTACAAAAGGGTGAAGAGGAGGGTTGGGGAGCATATTTGGGTTGGATATATGGGAGAGACTTCTCTCCCACTCACAGGGTGATAAGATGGCTCTCAGAGCCGTTGGGGACAGCTTCCCCAATGGTGTGACTTCCTTGTTTCCGGAATTTCTGGCTCTGCAACGCATGCAGGTCAGAGAAATAGGCGTCCACATCGTTAGACGCCAGGATAGTGTTGGCGTCCATGGGTGGACGCTGACACCTCATCGGCGGCTAGGGGTTGACGCCAATAGGGCCTTCGGCCAGAAGTTTAAAACATGCAGAAAACTATGCATGCCATGCATATATACATGCAATATGTATATGGTAGTGTATCCATACTATCACCATTCAATACATGCATTATTACATCTAGTATAAACAAATGCACACGTAATTGTACTAATTAATACGTACGTAAATATGGTATATACATACACAAGCACAAATATACACATACAAATACAAATTAATGCGACGGAAATTCGAGGGCCTTACCACCCTCTCCCCCTTAAAGAAACTTCGCCTCGAAGTTAGAACGACACTACTCAAACAAAAGGGGATACTTCTTCTTCATCGCCATCCTCAAGCCCCACAGTAGCCTCCTCTCGTGAGAAGTTCCGCCATAGAAATTTCACCGACGCACCAATACTCTTGTTCGGAGATGCTGAACATTCTGGTCAAGAATAGCTACTGGTTGCTCAACATACGAAAGATCTGGCTGGATCTCCACTGGCTCATGACTAATCACATGAGACGGATCTCGGACATACTTCCTGAGCATAGTACGTGGAATACAGGTGTGAACGCTAGCCAAAGCTGGGGATAATGCTAGCTCATATGCCACGCTGCCCAAAACGTCTTAGTAAGAATTCTATATGGGCCAATAATCTAGGCTTAGCTTGCTATGCTTGCCAAATCTGACAACACCTCGAGTAGGCGATATCTTCAAGAGACATGATCGCCAACCTCGAACTCCCAAATCCTTTCTCCTGTTGTCGGCATAACTCTTCTGCCTATCCTGGGCCGCAATAAGCCTCTTCTGATAAGCTAGATCTTATACGAAGTTTCCTGAACTAACTCCGGTCCGATCAACTGCCTATCACCAGTCTCCTCCCAATATAACGGAGATCTACGGGCCTACCATACAACGCCTCGAATGGAGCCATACCAATACTAGCATGTATGGAAGTGTTGTATGCGAACTCCACAAGAGGTAAATGACTCTCCCAATCACCCTTCAATCCAGAACACATGCTCTCAACATATCCTCGAGCGTCTGGATGGTCCGCTCGGACTGTCCATCGATCTGGGGATGAAACGCCGAACTGAAGCTTCAGCTCCGAACCTAACGCATCTTGAAGACCCTTCCACAGCCTCGAAGTGAATCTCGGATCTCGATCCGAAATGATCGACTTCAGCACGCCATGCAATCTAATGTACACACAACTATACAATCTAGCAAACTCTCTACTGACTGCTTCTTCTCATAGGCAAGAAATGAGCAGTCTTCGAGAATCTATCTACACACATACCCAAATCGAGTCATTGCCCCTTCTAGATCGAGGCAAACCCGAAACGAAATCCATAGTGACAGCTTCCCACTTCCACACTGGGATATCCATCCTCTGCATAGACCGGATGGTCGCTGCCGCTTCGGCTTCACTTGCTGACATACTAGACATCTAGACACATAATCCGCAACATCTTTCTTCATGTCGGACCACCAAAATGATCTCTTCAGGTTTTGATACATCTTAGTGTTACCGGATGAATAGAGAATCGCGATCTATGAGCCTCTACTAGCAACGCCATGTCACGGACATCTACTAAATCAGGGACACAGACACGGTGCTGAAATCTAATCACACCGTCCTCATCACGAGCAATGCCCGCCTTACCCACTAATTCTAACAATCTAGGGTCGGCTCCTGTTTGCTCGATCAACTCATCCAAAACAGAGGATCTAAGGGATAACTGAGCTACAAAAGCCTGACACAACGATGGCTCTAACTCAGTCATAGAGTACGCCGCATCCTCCAACATCTTCCAATCCTGCTGGAGCGAAGACCTCTTCCTACTAAGAGCATCCGCTATGACATTCGCCTTTCCAGGGTGATACTGAAGGTCAAAGTCATATGTCCTTCAAGAACTCAATCCATCTTCTCTGCCTCAGGTTTAATTCTTTTGGCGAGAAAAGATACTTAAGCTCTTGTGGTCAGTAAACACCTCAAATCTGACACCATAAGAGTAGTGCCTCCAGATCTTTAGTGCATGAACCACTGCTGCGAGCTCCAAGTCATGAGTCGGATAGTTCCTCTCATGCTCCTTTAACTGACGAGAAGCATAAGCCACTACCTTTCTTGCTGCATGAGCACACAGCCTAACCGATCCGAGACGCATCCGTTAAATGGCAAAGCCCTCTAGACCACTAGGCAATAACAATACCGGAGCAGAAGTAAGCTTAGCTTCAATAGCTGGAAGCTACGCTCACATGCCTCAGACCATACGAACCTCTCACCCTTCCTGGTTAGCTTTGTCAAGGGGGCGGACGATGGTTGAGAAACCCTCAATGAATCGCCGATAGTAACCAGCTAACCCAATAAAAACTACGAATCTCCGAAGGGGTCTTGGGAACCTCCCATCCATAACTGCCTGGAACCTGACCTTCGCTGGATCAACTGCAACACCAGCGCCGAAGATAAACATGCCCGAGGAAATGAACCTCGCGCAACCAAAAATGCACTTGCTGAATTTTGTATACAGCTTGTGCTCACGAAGAACCTCTAACACTAACCTCAAATGCTGACGGTGGGTGGCCTCATCCGGAGAATAGACCAACACATCGTCAATTAACACTACGACAAAGCTATCTAAATACGGCCTAAACACCCGGTTCATGAGATCCATGAACGTTGCAGGGGCGTTGGTCAATCCGAAAGGAAGGACCAAGACTCATAATGTCCATAAGGTTCTAAAATGCCGTCTTGGACACATCCTTAACTCCGAATCCTCAACTGATGATAACCAGATCGCAAGTCAATCTTAGAAAAGACTTATGCATCTTGCAACTGGTCAAAACAAGTCATCAATACGAGTTAAGGGATACCTGTTCTTCACAGTCACTTGGTTCAACTTCCTATAGTCAATGCACAACCTAAGTGACCCGTCTTTCTTCTTGACGAATAATACAGGTGCGCCCCAAGGGGAAACACTTGGGCGAATAAATCCCTATCAAGCACTCTTGCAACTGCCTCCTCAACTCGGCTAACTCAGCAGGTGCCATCCGATATGGAGCCTTCGAGATAGGAGAGGTGCCCGGAAGCAACTCTATAGTAAACTCTATCTCTCTATCCTGGTCATAGCAATCCAGACAAGTCATCGGGAAAGACATCTGGAAAGTCCTGCACCACATCGATCTCTGCAAGAGTCAGTGACGGACCGAGATCGGGTACTAGCATAACGCTGGCGAAGAAATGCGTCACAACCCTTGTTTACCATGCGCATCGCCTTCATGGCAGAGATGACCATCTTTCCCACCAGTTCCTTGGCAAGGGGTGAGAGAAAACTCATCCTCACCACAGGAATGCAGAAAACAATCATCTTTCCGACGACAATCACAAACGCATAGTGCTCCTCTTTAGCCAATCCAGACCAAGAATAGCATCATAGTCCTTCATCTTTTAGAAGAAACACCCATCTAGGATTCTATCATCAATGCACACAGGTAACGACGGAATGCACTTCCTAGTCGATACCGTACCCGCAGGGGGTGTGCACAGACAAAGGGACCTCTAAATCCTCTGACTCTACGCCCTGACTCTAGGGCTAACTGCCTAGCGAACCGCTCGGAAATGAACGACGAGTGAGTAGCCACCCGTATCAAACAAAACCCGAGCGTGCACACCTAAAAGCAAAACCGTACCTTCGGTGACATGCTCCGCCTGCTCGGCGTCCTCGCGAGCTAAAGCAAAACACTTGAGCTGGGGCTCAAGGCCTCCTGGTCTTCCTATAGCTGGCGCGGCTGCCGCTACTGCTGGGGTGGCGCTCCACGCTGAGCTCCTGCTGAAGTCTTGGGCAGTCTTTGATCTTGTGGTCGCTGCTCCCGCACTTCAAGCATCTACCCGCTACCAGCCAACACTCGGAACCACCATGTGTCTTCCCGCAATGGGGACACTCTTTCTTCACACACAGGGGAACGTACAGAAGGTACCTGAGAGTTGTTGACTGTCACAGATCGCTGCGGTGTCTGGTACACCATTTTCTTTATCCTGCCGCTGGAATGTCGCTGCCGGCCTCTTCTGCAAAGCCTTCTTCTTTTCCTCCAGATATTGCTCCTTTCTCCCTCCTGCCTGCAGGCAGCACTGAGGGCTCGTCCAACGTGCGGTGGTCAAACGCCACGGTCTCGTCCGCAGTGATGGCTTGAGTCCCATCACGAACTTCTTGGTTTCCTGCGCTCATCCTCTACGATATGCGGTGCATACTTAGAAAGTTCAGAAAACCTTGCCTCGTATTCCAGCACGGTCATGGAGCCTTGCGTCAGGGAGAGAAATTCCTGCTCCATCTTGTCCTGGATGTGCTCTGGATGAACTTGGCTCGAAAGAGCCTCACGAACGCGTCCCACGCCACGTCTACTGCTCCGTCCTCAAAGCGTGTACGTAGTAGGGAGGACCACCATACATCCCTCTCTCCTGCAATACACATTCATAAGCACCAATTAACAAATTATAAATTAGCAGAACATTCAAACATACAAAATTAAAAGTCTACCTGTAGCATGTAGGTGGCTAATGTCACCTTATCCTCATCAGGGCACCTGATGGCTCGGAGATTTTCTCTGTCTCCCTTAACCAACTTTCTACCATTAATGGATCACTCTCCCCCTTAAAAGAGGGTGGGGTCATCCTCTTGAATCGCTCCATGATGGGAGGTCCACCATGGTCCTGAGCTGGTGCCTGAGCCTGCTACATTAACAATAGGCAATACACAATAAACACAATATCATGCAATTTAAATAGCAACTACTAGTTGTTTCATTATTCTACCTGGGCCTCCAACTGTGCCTGGAGTGCTGCCTGGGTATGAGCCTGCGTCTGCATGGCTTGCACCAGACCTTGCATGAATACTCCGTATCCACAGGCGGCGGTGGGGGAAGTACAGGACCTGGCGTGTCGGGGCCTGCTGCTCCGCCCGCTCATCACGTTGCGGCTCGTCCTCACGGCCGACGCTCCACCACGCCTACTCTCGAAGCCATGGCTGTAATAAAATTTCAGCCACTATTAGAGCTAGGTTACTAAGTTTCTCTACCATTTTCTTATCTATCTTTCACTTCTTATTAGTGTTTTCTACACATGTGGATATTTTAGCATGCAATGGGGAAGATGACTTAGGTATATTCATGTGCAATCTCAACTGGTCGCTCTGATACCAATCTCTGTGACGGCCCTCATTATACCGGTACGGTTATACCAACCCACGTTGGTATAGCAAGAGTCATCACAGTGGGACATTTACCCAAACGATACAAACACTGCTGATACACGCGAATATACGACAGAGTAGCGGAAGTAAAAGACAACTGTCTTCATTCATTCATCATCCACATTTAACATACAAGAAATTGCAATAAACATGAAGAACTTAAAAGTTCACATAATTAAATGCTGAAAATTAAGTACACATGTCACACTTATACAATTTTCATGATTTCTAGTACAATGTCACTTTTACATACTATGAAAGCACAAAAGGGTACAACTGCTCCAACAATCTAAACTCCGCGCTCGGAGTCCGTCTCTACCGTCTCCTCCACGAGAGTCTCGTCACCGTCTATACCTGTACGCCGAAGCAAGGAGTGAGTCTTAAAGACTCAGCAAGCAACACTACTCATAATACACGTATAAGTCATAGCGGTTTCTACATGCACATTCACAAATTTCAACATATGGCATACTAGTCATTTGAAAGTTGCAACCTATCATGAAAGTCTACAATTTAATACATGGATCATGCTTTCAGATTTCTAAGAATAAAACTCACCTATCACATGCTCTCTATTCAATTTACTCGTGAAATTTTACTTTAAAGAACCAAGACATGAGAGCTACAATCATGAACACGGTGCATATATGAAGGGAGAACACAACTAGCCTGGACTTTACATGTTCTTAAGCACATACATAGACATTTTCACATGCTTTAGTTGCTGGTTCACAGGGTTTAATGGCTGTAAAACTACACATGAGAGCTACAATATGTTTAAAAACTACTATGTGAACAACCAATCATGTTATTTTGTACACGTGCTCATCAATTATCCCTAATATGGATTCTAGACATTTTCGCACATATAAAACATAATGATAACAACATGAAATTTTGATTTCACATGGTTTCAGATTTGCTCACATGGATTCCAATGTCATATTCTCACATTTTAGTTTCACATTTTCTTTACACAAGTTTCCAATTCACATGGTTGCACTTTGCACATAAACATTTCATTGTTCACTTACACATTAACACATGAACACCATACACATTACACATTCACATTTTAGGTGCCGTGACACATAGTCCAAACCACCAAAGAAGGACATATACACATCACATTACACATAGACGCCATCTAGGCATTACAATGGCGACTCTTGGACTGCGCAGACGGGAGAACAAGTTCCACCCTAACCAGTGGTACTTGTCCACCTCCAGGATTTCCCCCTAATGCCCTTAGGGTCACTTACACATTGAACTTTTCAGGGGGACTTTTCCCTGATACAGTTCCACTGCCCTCTACGGAAGTAGTGTCACATGGCACAGTTACACATTTACAATTTTACCGATTTACACATAGTTTTACACATATCACTTTTCATCCCCTTCACTTTCTCACTCACATGCATATCTCTATTTCCTGACATGACACTACAGATTTCAGGAGTTTAACACACAGTAAATTCGCAAGCAGGTTGGG
>JACBKR010003899.1:0-26820 GCA_014218235.1 Colocasia esculenta
GACAACAAACTATATGAAAAATTAAGCAAGTGCGAGTTCTGGCTCAAAGAAGTGTCTTTCTTGGGCCATGTCATATCAAGGGACAACATCTCTGTTGATCCTTCCAAAGTCGAAGCGGTACTCATGGGAGAGACCAACCATGTCACAGAAATAAGAAGCTTCTTAGAACTGGCTGGATACTACAGGCGGTTCATAAAGGACTTCTCTAAATCGCCGTACATCACGTCGTCTGACACGAAAGGAGAATCCCTACTCCTGGAGTAAAGAGTGTGAGAAGAGTTTCCAAACTCTCAAAGACTGCCTTACCTCAGCACCTGTTCTCGCTCTGCCAATAGAGGGAGAATGTTTCTCTGTCTACACCGATGCCTCAGGAATCGGGCTAGGATGTGTACTCATGCAAAAGGAGAAGGTTATCGCCTATTCTTCAGACAGTTGAAGACAAATGAAGTCAACTACCCTGTACATGATCTCGAGCTAGCTGCGGTGGTCTTCGCCTTGAAGATTTGGAGACACTATCTCTATGGTGAACAATTCACTGTCTATTCGGATCATAAAAGTCTAAAGTACCTATTCTCCCAAAAAAACTCAACATGAGGCAGAGAAGATGGTTAGAATATCTAAAGGACTTCGATTCAACATCCAGTACATCCAGGTAAGGAACGCTGTGGCTGATGCTCTTAGTAGAAAGCCAATGGCATCTATCTCAAGTCTAGTCCTTGGCGAGATGCAATTACTTGAACAATTCGCGAGGCTAGACTTAAATATTGAACATAGGGATGATCATGTTTTGATTGCCAATCTCAAGATCCAATCTGATCTGCTGGAGGAAATCAAGATGTAACAGGACAATGATCCATTCTTGGTTCATGTCAAGGAAACCTTAGCGGACAGACTGGATTTTGCCATGACTGAAGATGGAAGGTTAGTATTCCAAGGGAGAACTTGTGTCCCAGACGATAAAGCCCTAAAAAGGAAACTAATGGATGAAGGTCATCAAACTAAGTACACTATTCATCCAGGAGGTACCAAAATGTATCAAGACATGAAAAGAACATTTTGGTGGCCGAATATGAGAGGGAAGTAGCCGAGCATGTAGCCATTGCCTCACATGTCAACAAGTGAAGGCAGAACATATGCGCCCTGCCGGTGTACTCAGATCACTAGATATCCCAGAATGGAAGTGGGAAAGCATTGGCATGGATTTCATCATGGGTTTCCTAGAACTCGTGGTGGACTTGACGCCATATGGGTCATCGTTGACCGGTTGACCAAATCTGCGCACTTCTTACCCATAAGAGTACATGGTCTATGGAGGTGCTAGCTGCATTATATGTCAAGGAGATCGTGCGGTTGCACGGTATTCCGTCATCTATCATCTCAGATCGAGATCCAAGGTTCACCTCTCATTTTTGGAAAGGTCTGCAAACTGCCCTTGGTACAACTTAATTTTAGTACCGCCTTTCACCCGCAGACTGATGGGCAAACTGAGAGGACAAATCAAATTGTAGAAGACATGTTAAGAGCCTGCATTATAGATTTCAATGGTCGTTGGAATGAACACTTACCCTTGATTGAGTTCGCCTATAACAACAGTTACTAGGCGAGTATTAAAATGGCACCATTTGAAGCACTTTATGGCAGGAATTGTAGATCTCATGTGTGCTGGAATGAAGTGGGAGAACAACAATGGTTAGGACCTGAATTGGTACAAAGTACAACCCGAGATATACAGATGATACGAGATCGACTCAAGATTACTTAGTCTAGACAGAAAGCTATGTTGATAAGAGAAGACGGGATCTGGAATTTCAATAGGAGATCATGTGCTATTGAAGGTATCTCCTACCCGTGGTATTCAAAGATTCAGAGTGAAAGGAAAACTTAGTCCAAGATTCATTGGTCCTTTCGAAGTACTTGAAAGGATTGGTGAAGTTGCTTACAGACTGGCCTTGCCGCCAAATTTGGCAAGTGTGCACAATGTCGTCCATGTCTCCATGCTTAGAAAGTATGTGTACGATCCTACACATGTCATTCTCCATGATGATCTGGTGTTGAACAAGGACATGACGTATGAAGAGAAGCCGATCAATATATTGGATCGGAAGGTGCAACAACTCAGAAATCGTCCCATTCACGTGGTGAAGGTCTTATGAAATAACCGCGGAGTAAGAAGCCACATGGGAACCAGAAGGAATTATCAAACGCAACTACCCTGATCTATTCGGTAAGCCATTCTCTCCTATAAGGTCATATGAATTTGGGGACCAAATTCTTTTAAGAGGGGAAGGATGTAGCAACCTGAATTTTAAGAAAAATAAAAATTAAAAAAAGAATTAAAACCTAGCTAAATGGATATTGAATGAAAAGAGCATTAAATAAAACTCATTAAATGGAAAAGAGTAATGGGCTGTGCTTAATGGACCCTCTAGAATTTATTAGGTCAAAATATGAATTTACAAAGGGAGAATAATAAGAAAATACCCTAAATTCGGAGTTTAATTATCCCATAATTGGAAAGGGGTTATTAAAGCAATAAAAGTGGCAATTAGAGTTGGAATTGGATTCCTAAACCTACCCCATATAGTCTAACACGAATTTAGATACTATCCTAACCCAATTAGAGATTAGGAAGCAAGAGAGGAAAGGTGGAGTTAGGAAATCTCGTAATTAAGAGTAATTTGAGTAGTAGTAGGAATAGGAACTTGTATTTATATAAATACACCTCTTAAACCCTCTTGGCCAACCCTAGCTCGTTGCCAAGGTTGTTGGACGTGGAGAAGAGGCCAAGGAGGAGAGGATCTCGTGGGGAGAAGGAGTTCTTGGAACTTCTTCCTCGTTCATGGAGTTCTAAGCCCTAGAAGATAAATCGAGTTAAGGTAGGCATTCTCACAAGCTAAAATTCTGAAATCTCGTCTGTAGTTCTCCCTACCCTCTTGAACGAAACCACCAAGTTTCATAGTTTTCCATCTATCAAATCCTTTCTTATGAATTTTTGAAGTTCTGTACACTTCATGACCCCGAGCCCCTTTCTTTGGTGCATATCTTCAAATCCACTCGTCCTCATGTCATGAAACTTTTTGAGTAAGGACTGAGGGTTGATAGGCATCTTTTGCCCCCAAAAGCCCTAAATTTGATTCACTCTAGTTGCAAATTAAATCGTCTATTTCAAGTTGCTCACTGTTCTTGTTCTTCATGTTGCATGAATTTAAAGCCTATCGAATTCTTTGAAATATGCAAATTCTTGTTTAATGTATGTACCCTGGCTTGTCGAGGGTGTTAGAAATTTGTTTCACGAATTTTCATAAACCATGTGATTTATTCTAATTTTTCAAAGCACCCTGTATCAATTTGATTCATGTTGGCCCGCAATCCAAAGCCTAGTCTGATTCCTGTCAGAGCCAGGCATAGACCACCAGATTGCGACGGGCCGATATGTCGCCTTCTGGGGTCTGATTGCGACAGTCTACCTGTCGCGTTCAGGACGCGACAGGTAAGCCTTCGTGATATATGTGCTTGTCCTGTCGCGACCCTTTCCCGCCCCTGTCACGTTTTCAGTGCCTGATCTGCAGGTCATGTCGCGACCCATGCATGTGCCTGTCGCGATCTGCACCATACCCGTCGCGACCGTACAGGCGTACGTCGCGTTCACAGGATTTTTGATAAAAACCCATAAAAGTGTTGCTGTCACTTTCTAAATAATTCTTACGCCTTTCTAACAATTATACACGCAGTAAAAACCCTGCTTTTAAATGGAGCTATATTGAATGTTTTAAAATACATATTTACGACTTATTCCTACCTATGATTTCTCTTACACATGCACACACATGAACCGTCCATATATGGCCGAAATCTTGCAGAAAATTCGCATAATGTATCTGGAAATTTATGGAAATAAAGTACATTAACTGCCCTATTTTAAAGGACTCGTATTCGTTTCTTGCATTGTTTATATACCGATATCGACGTTCCACTGTTCTAGAATTCCTCTAGAACGTCGAACACTTGTTTCTATATACACACTTTCTTGGCTTGGACAACTCTCCGTCGGATACTCCTTCTACCGGACTAGTGAGTCTTTGTTCAAGGCCTCCATAAGTCTCCTCTGATCATGGATTCCCACATGGTCGACGAGCGGGTTGTACCCTAACACCTATTACACCTTTAGGGATCAATATGGTCCAAACGGCTATTAGAAGTTCGCTCCATCTTGAATCACGTCGGACCTCTGGACCTGTGCTTAACATGGCCAGTGATAGGGTCGTGAGTTCCACCTGACTGCCAACACCAAGTGCGCATGTTGTGCAACTGTTACTATCGCCTGTTTACTCGTCACATTACGTGCAATGTCCACTAGCTCTCATCTATACTCTACTCGCTCATCTATTCACGTTCACTCTACTATCTCGTCTATTCATCTAGTGATCTCATCTATTTCTTGGTACTCTCTATTTGGCCATTAATGATTGATTGTCTACGATAAAAACATGACTATGCTAGGCAACATTATAAGGGCCCGGTCTGGTCCTTGGGAGGAGCACCTGAAAGGCTATAACTCGCGAGGGTTTAATGATCTGGGTGATGGCATACACCTAACGCATGAACACGCAAGATTGATCTATAGCAATCAATTAATCAAACAGTCAATTATTGGTTTACTTGAATCTCGTGGTCGAAAGAATATCGATCAACACTTGCTATCGTGACTTGTGCACTGTTGTGCAACTTTACTTGTTATCTTGTTATACGGCCAATCCGATATCAAAACTTGTCGTGCTATACTCTCGTGCAATGTGCTATTGTCCCCCGTTATCGTGTACCAGTACTTTCTATATGTTTCTCATTTTCTCTCTAGTTATCCTGCTTTATAAGACATTAACCACTTAAAGCATGCTTGATCCTGAGATTTAAGTCCTACTGGGCGTTATCGCTCACCCTGCGTTATTTGTCGTTGTGTTCTCAGGTGAGACTGAGGATGAACCATACACTCAAGAGGACGGGAACGACCTGGAGTGATGTCTTGAGTACCCTAGCATCCTATTGCTATATTTAGCGTTGTAGTGGTTAGTTTGAAGTTAGTCTTTTACTTTCTTTCAATGTAATTGGGCCCTATAGAATGGCACTGATATTAGTGGTTGTAACTAGACATTTGAAAAGTTATTAATGAGAAAGATTGCTTTAGTATTATTCAATGTGCAATGGTTTGTAGTACCCTAGAATTTTCTTGAATTTATCTGTACATTTTTTGTTTATTTCTGCATATTTTGAATGCTGTTGTGTGTAAGAACTAGGCGTCAAGATCATTTGACGTTAAGACTTGTAAGCGGCAATATCGTATGTCGTTTATATGATGTTAACGACAACAGGTATTGATGTTAGTAATTTTTCTGAATTATTTAATTATGGGCAAGACTATAAACGACATCATCGATGGATGTTTATATTTGGGGTAGAAGACAACCTATGTTGACGTTAGCTGACTTGCCTGTTTTTGGGCTTTCCGTTCTGGATTAAGGAGATCGGCCGTTTCGAGAAGGTTTTAATGAGCTGATCCGATGCGTTTAGATCTGAGGGTCAAGATTAGGTTTGGCCTTTGCTTGAGAGGTCTTTATAAGACCAGATCTCGTGGATAGAAGAGGTTTTACTCTGGTTCTGAAGGAAGAAAAAGAGGGCCAAGGAAGGGATTTTGCAGAGCGATCTGGTGCTGGTTCATGAGGATCGGAGGCTTCTTCACCGAGGAGATGCATAGAACTTCTTAACCAAAGGCTCATCCAGGCGGAAACTACATCGGAGGAGGTTTTGGATTGCTTGAAGGCGGAGGAAAGAACTGTCTCCCTGGCGAGACGGGCTTCTTCGAGCTCGGATTCGACACTCCATTAGGAGGGATTAAGGCAAGTTGCATGGGGGATTAGTTTAGGATATGTTATACTACGTATCTAACATTTTTCTGTATTTTTAAAGCATGAAAACAACCTACGGGAAGGGTTAGAAACGCCGTTATTTCATGCAGGTTTTCTGTGTTTTCTGTGTCTTAGAACTAGACGTCCAGGGGTATTGCCGTCTATATCCTGTAAACGGCAATATCGACTGCCGTTTAGTTCGTCCGAATTTAAGTATTTTCTGTCTTTACTATATGTAAACGGCGCTATGTGCCGCCGTCGGTTTGTGTTAACGGCGCTATGTGCTGCCGTCTATAATTACTTGACGACATCGTATGTGGACGTCTACTATAGTAAACGTTATACCAATTGATGTCGAGTTTAACAGAATCATGTATTTCCAGAAATCTGAGTGAATTTGTTTAAATGTATAATTTACGAATGTATGTGTTTCAACCATGTAATATCAGAGCATGTTATTGTTATATTATGGACTGTCTATTGCTATAATGTACAGGTTATGTATATATATGTATTGTTGAACTTGCATAATTACATGGCAACAATCAATGTTAAGTTAGCAAAAGATAAGTACGATGGTTTAAAGGAGAGCATGTTGATTGATGTCTAAATTACTGCGATAGATATAATATGTCAGTAATCCCTGTTCCATATGAAAATTATGAACTTTTCTCAATATTGAACCATGCTAGTTAGTTGATTTAATAGAGTTAATTTCATGAAAAATAGTTGCAGAAATCAGAAAATTATGAAATTTGGCATGTACATTGTAATTCCTGATTTCAAATTTCTGTTAAAATTTTAGAATTTTCAGACATGTACGTTCTGTTATGAATTTCTGAACAATATATACACATAGAATTGAATAAATATGAATGTAAATGCAAGAATGAATATTAATATCATGATAGAAATCTGTGTACAGTAAATAGGATTTCAAAATTGAAAGTGTTGTATTTTGAAATATTGCATTAACACATGTTAAATAGTATGAAATAATAAATGTCACTATCTATTTACATGTTAGTGTATGCATATATCAATGATGCCAATAAGACATTGCTATCTTAGAGATTCCTACAAGGAACTACACCGTAGATGCCCCTATGGTAATGGTTCACCTACATGTAAATAAATGAATCCATGGGCAACGGATTGAAATCCTGGAGGTAGACTTGTTCTACTGGCCAAGGTGGGAAGGACTTTCCCCGATTTTGCGCAAATACTATGACTTGATCACCGCATTGCCTAGGTGATAAGTGAATGTTAAATGACTACTGATCTCTAATTTAGTGTGGACTATGTCTTGGCAACTATACGAAAATGATTACAGGCTACAAGTTATATGTCTACATGCTATATGTTACATGCTACAAGTTACATGTCTACCTGTTCGACATGCTACATACTACATGTATATGTTTACATTCCTACATGTGAACTTGTTCAAAAATTTCATGCTACATGACAATGTTTAATACTACTACATGAAAATTGTTGTGTAAAAGAATAGTGCATGTATAAGTGAGAAATTGATACATGAGAATTGTTGTAGGTCACATGACATCAGAGATTCCATGAATAAGTGATTCCATGTTACATACAAACATGTTTTATTTCCATAATAGTTAGAATCACTATGAAATGAATGATTGCCAATGGGCTTAGAACTATAGTAAGGAAAAGTATATGATATCAATCAATGAAATGTTAATGTACTACCATGTTTTTAAACCTAATATACTGTTAATATCTTGAACTGTCTTTCATGTGATTTGCTGGGTCTTGTAGACTCATACTTGCCTAACATTTCAGGAGAGCCAGAGGATACGGAGGAGTTAGTGCAAACTGACTAAGAATGTGAGGACGTGGAGACTTAGCTTGTCCTAGAGAGTTTAGAGTGACTCTTGTATGTGAGGATCTTATGTAATTTCCTTTATGCAGCTAGTCATTAAAATGTAATAAACTTTGGACTATTGTTACCTTTTTTGCATTAGATTTACTTTGAATAAATGCTGATTACAAGTGTTTAATTCCATAATCTGTCAATTATCATTGGAATTGAATAGTTATTTGTGTATATTTCAACCTGTATTGTAATTGTTGGATTCGTCCACTGTAATACCTCTATTAGATCCAATGTGAGTTGGTGTAACTGTACTGGGTCTAAGAGGGGCGTTACAGAGATTGGTATCAGAGCGATCCAGGTTGAACATGTACATAAATAGAATATCAGTATTGTATTCACATTTCAAGTCTGCATAAAGAATTAGTCCAAGTTATGTAGATAATAGGTTATTAAATAGGATGCTTATTTTGCAGTCTATGGCGACTCGTGGACGTAGAGGAGCTGGCCCGGCTCGAGGTGATGAGTCAGCAGGTGATCAGCAGACTCCAGTACAGCAGGCTTAGGACCAGACTGGTGTACCTTTGCCACCCCCACCACCACCTGTAGACTACGGAGCATTGATGCAAGGATTGGTGCATGCGATGCAGACTCAGGCTCAGACACAGCGGCATTGCAGGCGCAGGTGCAGGTTCAGGTCGGTAGCTGCAAGAATTATTCAAGGTGTTAACTGAAGAGTTGTTATCTAAGGGATGTTTTGGATTGTAGGCACGGGCACCTGCTCAGGAGGCAGTTTTTGGAGGAGTGCCTATGATGGAAGATTCAGGAGGATGACCCCGCCTTTCTTTAAGGGAGAGAGTGATCCCATTCTTGCGGAGAGTTGGCTTAGAAAGACGGAGAAGATCTTTCTTGCCCTTCGTTGTGCGGAAGAGGAGAGAGTGACCTTAGCTACTTATATGCTGCAGGTAAAGATATATTTTAAGGAGCTTATGGGTGTTGTTTGGAATATATCTTAGATGCTTACTTTTTTTTTCAGGAGCGTGCCGATGTGTGGTGGTCCTCTGTACTACGCACACAGTTTGAAGATGGTGCTATGGAGGTTGCATGGACTGAATTCGTCCGATTGTTCAAGGCAAAGTATATTCCAGAGCACGTGCAGGACCGCATGGAGCAGGAGTTTTTGACGTTGACCCAGGGGTCGATGAGTGTACTTGAGTATGAGGCAAGATTTGCGGAGCTGTCCAAGTATGCGCCTCACATTGTGGCAGATGAGCGGAGGAAGGTAAAGAAATTTATCATGGGGTTGAAGCCGTCCCTGAGGACGAGACTAGTGGCATTAGGTCATCGTTCCAGGAGGAAGCTTTGTCAGCAGCTTGTATGCAGGAGGCAGAGATGGAGGTTTACCTTGAAGAGAAGAGAGCTTCTTTGAAGAGGCCAGCATCAGCTTTCCAGTGGTAGGATAAGAAGAAGAAGACCCCAGCTTTTCAGCAGAGAGCAGTGGTTCCAGCGAGAGCAGCGGCACAGACTCCAGGCGGAGGTATGATTGCAGAAAAGCCAGTGTGTACCAGTGCGGGAAGCGTCATGGAGGGAGGTGTGTTGGGTGACTTCCGGGAGATGCTTGAGATGTGGTGATAAGAACCACAAGATCAGAGACTGTTCGAAGATGGCGCAGCAGACTGCAGCGGCAGCAGCACCAGCAGCAGCGACGACATCGAGAGCAGCAAGGAGACCGAGGGCTCCGACTCGAGTGTTCGCCTTGGCGAGAGACGAGGCAAAGTTGGCAGAGCACGTCACTGAAGGTACAATTCTAATTATGGGAATGCATGCTAGAGTCTTATTTGATACCGGTGCCACGCATAGTTTTGTTTCCGAGAGATTTGCCAAGGTCTTGATTAAGGAGAATGGTCTAGTTCCGGAAAAGTTGGAGGTTCCCTTGTCTGTGCATACTCAGCAGGAACTATCTTGATCGAGCAGTGTTTTTCGTCGCTTTCTGTGTGCATTGAGGAGCAAGTTTTGCCTGGTAATTTCTATTTGCTGAAGATGAAGGATTATGATGCTATCTTGGGCTTTGATTGGCTCGAGGAGCATTATGCTCTGATGGATTGTCGGCGGAAGCTTATTGTTTTTCGGATTCCTGGAAAGGAGGAGTTTGTTCACCCTTTGCCCAAGGTCATGTCGGGTAAATTTGTGATTTCGGCTTTGAAGGCGACTCGGATGTTGAGCAAGGGTTGTTCCGGTTTTCTGGCTAGTGTGGTTGTGACCGAGGATTCGAAGAAGGTTCTATCTGTCGAGAATATTGAGGTGGTCAGAGATTTCAGCGATGTCTTTCCTGAAGATTTGTTAGGTTTGCCACCTGCAAGGGAGTTAGAGTTTGGCATTGAGCTTGTACCCGGCACAGCACCTATTTCCATTGCACCTTATCGCATGGCGCCAGCGGAATTGGCAGAGTTGAGGAAGCAGGCAGGAATTACTTGATAAGGGCTTCATCCGACCGAGCGTTTCGCCATGGGGAGCACCTGTTCTTTTTGTGAAGAAGAAGGATGGATCGATGAGGTTGTGCATAGATTATTGTAAGCTCAACCAGGTAACTGTTACGAAGAAGTACCCTTTACCTCGTATTGATGACTTGTTTGATCAGTTGCAAGGAGCTTCTGTATTCTCTAAGATTGATCTTCGTTCTGGCTATCATCAACTCTGAATTAAGCCGGAAGATTCTGCTAAGACGGCTTTTAGGACAAGATATGGCCATTATGAGTTCCTTGTCTTACCCTTTGGTTTGACAAATGCTCCAGCAGTTTTCATGGATTTGATGAATAGAATTTTTTGGCAGTATCTGGATTCTTTTGTGGTAGTCTTCATTGATGATGTGTTGATTTATTCGCCCGATGAAGAGACTCATAGCGAGCATCTGAAGATTGTGTTGGGTGTCTTGAGGGAGCATAAGCTGTATGCTAAATTCAGCAAGTGCAACTTCTGGATGAAAGAAGTCCATTTCTTGGGTCATGTTATATCAGGAGAAGGTGTGTCTGTAGATCCAGCTAAAGTGGAAGCTGTTCTTGATTGGGAAACACCGAGATCTTCAGCTGACATCAGAAGTTTTCTTGGCTTGGGTGGCTACTATAGGAGATTCATCGAAGGATTTTCTTCTATTGCGGCAACTTTGACGAAGTTGACAAGGAAAGGAGTCAAGTTTGAGTGGTCAGAGGCTTGTGAAAAAGCGTTCCAGGAATTAAAGGCTCGTCTGACCTCAGCGCCAGTGCTTGTTTTGCCCAATGATGTAGATTCTTTCTCTATCTACACAGATGCTTCGAAGATTGGGCTTGGTTGTGTTCTGATGCAGGGTGGTCGAGTTGTGGCGTATGCTTCTAGGCAACTTAAGGAACATGAGCGCAACTACCCGACCCATGACTTGGAATTAGCAGCTATAGTCTATGCTTTGAAAATGTGGAGGCACTATCTATATGGAGTTAGATTTGAGCTCTTCTCAGACCACAAGAGTCTCAAATACTTGTTCTCGCAGAAGGAGTTGAATCTGAGGCAGTGGAGGTGGATAGAATTCATGAAAGACTATGATTTTGAACTATCTTACCATCCAGGAAGGCCAATGTAGTGGCAGATGCGTTGAGCAGGAAAAGGCAGATGATGAGGCAAGACTGGAAGATGCTAGATGACGCTTCAAGTTCTTTGGCTGTTCTAGAACCTCAATTGTGTAACTTGTTCATGGCGTAGTTGTCTTTGAGATCTTCTATTCTTGATCGGGTCATTGCGTTGCAGAAAGATGATCCGTTGTTGCAGGAGTTGGTTGGAAAGAGCGGAGTTACCAGAGATGAAGATGATGTGATTCGCTTGAATCTTAGGGTTTGTGTCCCTAATAATGTTGATCTGAGAAAGGAAATTTGGAGGAGGCGCATAGATCTCAGTTCTCTATTCACCCAGGCAGTGGGAAGATGTACAAGGATCTGAAGCGTTCTTTCTGGTGGTCTGGCATGAAGCGAGATGTGGCTGATGTTGTGGCGAAGTGTCTGATTTGTTGGCAAGTGAAGGCGGAGCGTCAGCAACCTTCAGGCTTGATGCAGAGGTTAGATATCCCTCAGTGGAAGTGGGAGCAAGTGACCATGGACTTTGTATCCGGATTGCCTAGATCGGCTAGAGGAAATGATTCCATTTGGGTGATCGTTGATAGATTTTCGAAGAGTGCTCATTTCCTTGCTATGAAAAAGAAACAGTCTGTTGAGAGCTTGGCCAGACTGTATATTAATAGTATTGTGAAGCTGCATGGAATTCCGAAGTCAATTATCTCAGATCGTGATCCGAGATTCACTTCCAGGTTTTGGCAGAGTTTGCAGCAGGCTTTTGGCAGTCAGTTGAAGTTGAGTTCGGCATTTCATCCGCAAACGGATGGACAGTCCGAGAGGACTATTCAGACGTTGGAAGATATGCTTCGAGCTTGTGTTTTAGAATGGAAAGGTGATTGGGAGCGCCATCTATCTCTTGTGGAATTTCTTATAATAACAGTTTCCATTCGAGCATAGGTATGGCACCTTTTGAAGCTTTGTACGGAAGACCCTGTAGATCCCCATTGTGTTGGGAGGAGTCAGGAGATCGACATCTGGTTGGACCGGAAGTGGGCAAGAGACTTCAGCAAAGATTCAGATGATTGTGCAGAGAATAAAGGCGGCTCAGGATCGTCAAAAGAGTTATGCAGATGCAAGAAGGAAGGATTTGGCATTCGAGGTTGGAGACCATGTTTTCCTTAAGGTTT
The DNA here is from genome assembly GCA_014218235.1 of Colocasia esculenta. Classification (NCBI taxonomy): domain Eukaryota; kingdom Viridiplantae; phylum Streptophyta; class Magnoliopsida; order Alismatales; family Araceae; genus Colocasia; species Colocasia esculenta. The sequence goes on from JACBKR010003899.1 coordinate 12,509, forward strand.
CGCCAACCAGAGGTGTAGTAAGATTCAGAAAGAGGGGTAAGCTGAACCGAGATTCATTGAACCCTTTGAAATTCTGAAGAATATCGGGAATGTGGCATACCAGTTAGCTTTGCCACCATCTTTAGCAGCGGTGCATCCAGTATTTCATGTATCCATGTTGAGGCGGTATGTTAGAGATCCGGCTCATGTGATCAGTTATGAGCCGATTCAGTTGCAGCCAGATTTGTCTTATTCTGAGCAACCTGTGGAGATTCTGGACAGGAAGGTGCAAGAATTAAGATCAAAGTCCATTCCATTGTGAAGATTCTATGGAGGAACTTCTCACGAAGAGGCAACGTGGGAGCTTGAAGAAAGAATGAAGAAGCTTTATCCGTCTTTGTTCGGTGAGTAACTAACTCAATCTTCGAGGACGAAGATTATTTTAAGGGAGAGAGGATGTAGTACCCTAGAATTTTCTTGAATTTATTCTGTACATTGTTTGTTTATTTCTGCATATTTGAATGCTGTTGTGTGTAAGAACTAGGCGTCAAGATCATTGACGTTAAGACTTGTAAGCGGCAATATCGTATGCTGTTTATATGATGTTAACGACAACAGGTATTGACGTTAGTAATTTTTCTGAATTATTTAATTATGGGCAAGACTATAAATGACATCATCGATGGACGTTTATATTTGGGGTAGACGACAACCTATGTTGACGTTAAGCTGACTTGCCTGTTTTTGGGCTTTCCGTTCCGGATTAAGGAGATCGGCCGTTTCGGAAGGTTTAATGAGCTGATCCGATGCGTTTAGATCCGAGGGTCAAGATTAGGTTTGGCCTTTGCTTGAGAGGTCTTTATAAGACCAGATCTCGTGGATAGAAGAGGTTTTACTCTGGTTCTGGAGGAAGAAAAAGAGGGCAAGGAAGGGATTTTGCAGAGCGATCTGGTGTTGGTTCATGCGAATCGGAGGCTTCTTCACCGAGGAGATGCATAGAACTTCTTAACCAAAGCTCATCCAGGCGGAGGAACTACATCGGAGGAGGTTTTGGATCGCTTGAAGGCCGAGGAAAGAACTGTCTCCTGGCGAGACGGGCTTCTTCGAGCTCGGATTCGACACTCCTATAGGAGGGATTAGGCAAGTTGCATGGGGGATTAGTTTAGGATATGTTATACTACGTATCTAACATTTTTCTGTATTTTAAAGCATGAAACAACCTACGGGAAGGGTTAGAAACACCGTTATTTCATGCAGGTTTTCTGTGTTTTCTGTGTCTTAGAACTAGACGTCCAGGGGTATTGCCGTCTATATCCTGTAAACGGCAATATCGACTGCCGTTTAGTTCGTCTGAATTTAAGTATTTTTTGTCTTTACTATATGTAAACGGCGCTATGTGCCGCCGTCGGTTTGTGTTAATGGCGCTATGTGCCGCCGTCTATAATTACTTGACGACATCGTATGTGGACGTCTACTATAGTAAACGTCATACCAATTGACGTCAAGTTTAACAGAATCATGTATTTCCAGAAATCTGAGTGAATTTGTTTAAATGTATAATTTATGAATGTATGTGTTTTCAACCATGTAATATCATAGCATGTTATTGTTATATTATGGACTGTCTATTGCTATAATGTACAGGTTATGTATATATATGTATTGTTGAACTTGCATAATTACATGGCAACAATCAATGTTAAGTTAGCAAAAGATAAGTACGATGGTTTAAAGGAGAGCATGTTGATTGATGTCTAAATTACTGCGATAGATATAATATGTCAGTAATCCCTGTTCCATATGAAAATTATGAACTTTTCTCAATATTGAACCATGTAGTTAGTTGATTTAATAGAGTTAATTTCATGAAAAATAGTTGCAGAAATCAAAAAATTATGAAATTTGGCATGTACATTGTAATTCCTGATTTCGAATTTCTGTTAAAATTTCAGAATTTTCAGACATGTACGTTCTGTTATGAATTTCTGAACAATATATTACACATAGAATTGAATAAATATGAATGTAAATGCAAGAATGAATATTAATATCATGATAGAAATCTGTTGTACAGTAAATAGGATTCAAAACTGAAAGTGTTGTATTTTGAAATATTGCATTAACACATGTTAAATAGTATGAAATAAAATGTCACTATCTATTACATGTTAGTGTATGCATTATATCAATGATGCCAATAAGACATTGCTATCTTAGAGATTCCTACAAGGAACTACACCGTAGATGCCCCTATGGTAATGGTTCACCTACATGTAAATAAATGAATCCGTGGGCAACGGATTGAAATCCTGGAGGTAGACTTGTTCTACTGGCAAGGTGGGAAGGACTTTCCCCGATTTTGCGCAAATACTATGACTTCATCACCGCATTGCCTAGGTGATAAGTGAATGTTAATGACTACTGATCTCTAATTTAGTGGGGCTATGTCTTGGCAACTATACGAAAATGATTACAGGCTACAAGTTATATGTCTACATGCTACATGTTACATGCTACAAGTTACATGTCTACCTGTTCGACATGCTACATACTACATGTTATATGTTTACATTCCTACATGTGAACTTGTTCAAAGAATTTCATGCTACATGACAATGTTTTAATATTACTACATGAAAATTGTTGTGAAAAGAATAGTGCATGTATAAGTGAGAAATTGATACATGAGAATTGTTGTAGGTCACATGACATCGAAGAGATTCCATGAATAAGTGATTCCATGTTACATACAAACATGTTTTATTTCCATAATAGTTAGAATCACTATGAAATGAATGATTGCCAATGGGCTTAGAACTGTAGTAAGGAAAAGTATATGATATCAATGAATGAATGTTAATGTACTACCATGTTTTTAAACCTAATATACTGTTAATATCTTGAACTGTCTTTCATGTGATTTGCTGGGTCTTGTAGACTCATACTTGCCTAACATTTCAGGAGAGCCAGAGGATACGGAGGAGTTAGTGCAAACTGACTCAGAACGTGAGGACGTGGAGACTTAGCTTGTCCTAGAGAGTTTAGAGTGACTCTTGTATGTGAGGATCTTATGTAATTTCCTTTATGCAGCTAGTCATTAAAATGTAATAAACTTTGGACTATTGTTACCTTTTTATGCATAGATTTACTTTTGAATAAATGCTGATTACAAGTGTTTAATTCCATAATCTGTCAATTATCATTGGAATTGAATAGTTATTTGTGTATATTTCAACCTGTATTGTAATTGTTGGATTCGTTCCACTGTAATACCTCTATTAGATCCAATGTGAGTTGGTGTAACTGTACTGGGTCTAAGAGGGGCGTTACAGGTTTGATGTCTAGTATTCGCTCTATACTATTTTCTTGCAACTGCCTTCGCACTCCGATATTCCGCGTCGGGGCGTGACAGCAACTCAAAATCATAATCCTTTAAGAACTCAATCCATCTCCTCTGCCTCAGATTTAGCTCCTTCTGCGAGAATAAGTACTTAAGACTTTGGTGATTAGTGATTACCTCAAACTTGACACCATACAGATAATGTCGCAAAATCTTCAAAGCATGCACTACCACTGCCAACTCTAGATCATGGGTGGGGTAGTTACGCTCATACTCCTTTAGTTGACGAGAAGAATAGGCAACCACTTTCCCATCCTGCATAAGCACACAGCCTAGCCCAATAAGAGAAGCATCAATATAGATCGTGAAGCCATCTGCCCCGCTAGTAGAACTAGCAGGCACAGAAGTCAATCTACTCCTCAATTCTCTAAAACTCTGCTCACATTCTTCTGACCATACAAACTGTAGCAACTCTGATTTTTAAAAATCCAAATAAAATAAATTTTAATTTAATAAATTTGATAATAAATTTAATTATATTAAAGAGAGAATAAATAGAATTTAAGGGAATTAAATCAATACCCATTAAGCTAAATTAGGAATGTGTTGTATTAATGACCCAAGCATAAAAGAATGGGCCCAAATGTGAAGAGCCCATCATGGGATCGGAGTTAATTAATCTAATTCCGTACCTAATTAATTAATAATATAAAAGGTTTAAGATAAACATTAATTAACCTATAATTATCCAAATGAGGAGTCCTCATCCATCCTAACCCCTTGGCCACGAGATTAGGCCTCTTCCCTATCCTTTAGGTGGATAAATGCTAGAACGTTGGGTGATAATTATAAAAATTCGGAGTTTGGAGAGGAGAGAAGAGTTTAAGGTTTTAGGACTCTTACACTAGCTAAAACACCCCTAATTTGTCTCTACCAAGCTTCATTTCGTTGCTGGGACTCTGGAGGACGAGGAGAGAGGGCTGAGGACGAGGAGCAAGGAGAGGAAGGGCTTGGAGCAAGGAGGTTCTCTCTTCTTCTTCATCATCAACCCTAGGCTTTCATAACAGCACAAAAAGATAGGCAATCTCTCAATCACAAATCGATTAACTTCGGCCATAGGTAGCCTATACATCCATCTATCAAAGCCCCATGATTTCTCTATTTTTTGTTGCTCCATAAGGAGAATTAAATGCCCTAATCTCTATCATCTACATGTACCCGAACCTTCATGATTACTTTTAATCCACGCATGTACTTAATCCCATGCCATGAAAATATTCTCATAAATACTGCATGTTGTTAGCTTTCAAACGCCCATATTTTCCCCAATTTTTGTCTTGTATCTATTGCAAATTAAATCAAAATCCATGACTATGCATGTTTTAGGTCACCGAAAAGTAACCTAATCAAAGCATGCCCTAATCATGTCTATTTTCTAATTACTCATGCCTATTGATAGATCTACGAGTCTACTTTCATTTAAAATTGGTTTCATAAGTTTTGGATCATTGTGCAATTTGATATCATTTTAGTAGTGGGCTATATCATGAAAGGGAGGGATGGACCAAACCTAAAATGGGCAAATCCCCTTTTCTGGGTCGGGCCGCCTCTCTGAAATCGCGACGGCCCGACCCGTTGCGATATCAGAGAGGTCGCGACCGGAAAGTCCGTCGCGTTATAAACGGGACGGCCCACGCCGTCGCAGTTTCCTCCCGAACTGCGCCAGGCCGGCCAGTTCAGCTGTTAAGCCCACGTCGTGTTCTGAAACGCGATGGGGGTACCCATCGCGATTTCAAGAATTGCGCCAGAACTGAAAATTACACTTATACTGTAAGACCCTCGAATTTCCGTTGCATTATTTGTATTTATGTGTGTATATTTATGCTTGTGTATGTATGTACATATTTACGTACGCATTAATTAGTATAATTACGTGTGCATGTGTTTATATTAAATATAAATAATTTATGTATTGCATGGTGATAGCATGGATGTAATACCATATACATATTGCATGTATATATGCTCGTTATGCATGGTTTTCTGCATATTTTAGAGTTCTGGCCGAAGGACACCTTGGTGTCAAGCCAGGCCGTTTAGGAGGTGTCAGCGTCCAGAGATGGACGCCAACACTATCCTGGCGTCCAGCGATATGGACGCCAACTCTCTGGCCTGCATGCACAGCAGCTGCAAACTTCTGAAACAGGCAAGCAACCATTGGGGGATGTCCCCCAACGGCTCTGAGACTGTCAAATCACCCTGGTGAGTGGGAGAGAGACCCTCCTAGGTCTGAACCGAAATGGCCTCTCCCCACTCCTCCCTTCACCTTGCAAGAGGAGAAAAAGTGAGAGAAAAACCCTAGAGAGAAAACTTGAGAGAAAACCCACTTTGGAACCCAAGAAATCAATCAACCTGAGGATCTTGCTCCGGAGATCTATGCTTCAAGAGGTAGCTGGATCAAGGAGGAGGCTTCCCAGACATCCCCTTGGCGTGGAGATCATCCAGGAGCCCGGAAGAGAGATCTTTGGAGGGATTTCTGCACTTTCTTGGGACAGCCCAAGGAGGGCTTCACCAACAAACCCTAAACCTTGGAAGAATTTTAAAAGGTAAAGTGACCTATCCATGGTGTTCCCGTATGTGTCTAGGTGTTCTATTATTTTTATGGATTTTTCCTCGAGTCCTAGACCCTCCCATTCACCAAAGTTGAGAGCTCGGGTCTGTGTTTCTGCACAGACCTGGCTTGACGGCAAGGTCCCTGGACGCCCAGATCATGCTTGGCGTCCATCGGCCATGTCGCTGACTCTGAGTCAGCGGCCAGAGACTGCCGCCAAGTTCCTGGGACAGAACAGTGAGCTGTTCTCCTTCTTATACATTAATTTCGGTATGTTTCCGTGATGAGGATATATGGTAATCCTATACTCTATGTATATAGCAATTGTGGTGTGTGTGGATGATGTGGGTGTGATGGTGAATGTAGGAAATATTGTATCCTTGAACTTGTGAGCATGACTTGTTATGTCTTGCAAATTATGTTTCATGATTAGGATTAGTATGAATGCCTTGGTTTGGGTCTGATCATGAAGGAGTGGGTAATGTATGTGTTTGCAATTTGGTAAATTATCCATGCTTGTGTAATTGCTAATAAATCCGGTTCGGTAAATAAAAGCATGCAAGAAAGTTGTGATGATTAATCTATAGATGTATGATTTAGGGTAATTTGTATTCTCAAATCATGCATATGTTAGTAGCCTCTGTTTAAAACAGTAAGTGGCAAATTGCAAGACGTGTTAAACCCCATGTTAGCTTAAGTTGTGAATAGTATGCTAATTAGGTGTTTATTTTCTGTAAATTCTATTTAGCTCAAAAAATCTGAAAAATTGAGTGTATGATCTTGAACCCGAAAACAGCATGTGGTAAAATTTCAGGTCATTTGGATCAGTAAATAAAAAGTTATGTATTTTCATGTGAATGTGATAATCTACGTATATTATCGTAATGTGATTAGTTATGGTCTAAAACCAACTGATTGGTGAATTACTGTGTGCTAAACTCTTGAAATTCTGTAGTACCATGTTAGGAAAAACAGAGATATTGTGAGTGAGAAAGTGAATGTGATGAAAAAGTGTGAAGTGTAAAACCATGTGTAAAACGGTAAATGTGTAAATGTGTAACTGTGCCAATGTGACACTGCTTCCGTAGAGGGCAGTGGAGCTGTATCAGGGAAAAGTCCCCCTGAGAAAGTTCAATGTGTAAGTGACCCTAAGGGCATTAGGGGGAAATCCTGGAGGTGGACAAGTACCACTGGTTAGGGTGGAGACTTGTTCTCCCGGTCTGCGCAGTCCAAGAGTCGCCATTGGAATGCCTAGATGGCGTCTATGTGTAATGTGATGTGTATATGTCCTTCTTTGGTGGTTTGGACTATGTGCACGGCACCTAAAATGTGTAATGTGAAATGTGTAATGTGTATGTGTCCATGTGAATGTGTAAGTGACAATGTGAATGTGTATGTGTAAAGTGAACCATGTGAAAGAGGAACTTGTGTAAAGAAAATGTGAAACTAAAGATGTGAAAATATGTTATTGAAAAACATGTGAGACAAATCTGAAATCATGTGAAATCAGTGAATTATGTTATTATCATCATGTTATTATGTGCAAAGATGTCTAGAATCCATGTTGGGATAATTGGTGAAAACGGGTAAGATAGCATGATGTTTGATCACATGATATGTTTTATGCCATATTGTAGCTTTCATGTATAGGTTTACAGCCATTAAACCATGTGAAATCAGCAACCTAAAGCATGTGAAAAAGGTTATGTATGTACTTAAGGACATGTGAAATCCATGCTAGTTGTGTCCCCTTTCATGTATGCATAATGTTCATGTTGGTAGCTCTCATGTTTTATTCTTTAAAGATTAAATTTCATGAGTAAATTGAATAGAGAGCATGTGATAGGTGAATTTATTTTTAGAAATCTGAAAGCATGATTCATGTATAAAATTGTAAAACTTTCATGATAGGTTGAAACTTGAATTGACTAGCATGCTATGTGTTGCAAATTGTAAATGTGCATGTAGAAACCACTAGGACTTGTACGTGTATATCATGAGTAGTGTTGCTTGCTGAGTCCTTGGACTCACTCCTTGCTTCGGCGTACAGGTATAGTTGGTGACACGGCACCGTGGAGGAGACGGTGGAGACGGACTCCGAGCGCGGAGACTAGCTTTGGAGTTTCTTGAGATTTGTGTATTTCATAAGTATGTAATTTGAACATTGTATTAGAGTATTATGAAAAGGATGTATATGTGGACAATTGTATTTCTATTTCAGCAATTTAATTATGTGGACTTTAGTTCTTTTATGTTAATTGCGAATTGCATGTATGTTAATGTGGATGATGAATGAATGGAGACAGTTGTCTTTTACTTCCGCTACTCTGTTGTATATTCGCGTGTATCTCAGCTGTATGTATCGTTTGGGTAAATGTCCCACTGTGCAAGCTCGCTATACCGACGTGGGTTGGTATAACCGTACGGTATAATGAGGGCCGTCACAGAGATTGGTATCAGAGCGACCGGTTGAGATTGCACATGAATATACCTAAGTCATCATCCCCATTGCATGCTAAGTATGTCCACATGTGTAGAAAACACTAATAAGAAGTGAAAGATAGATAAGAAAATGGTTAGAGAACCTTAGTAACCTAGCTCTAATGGTGGCTGAAATTTTATTACAGCCATGGCTTCCCGTGGACGACGTGGAGGTGTGCCAGCTCGCGACGACGAGCAGAGGCGTGAGGAGCGGGCGGAGCAGCAGGCCCGGCCCACAGGGTCCTGTGCTTCCCCCACCACCGCCAGTGGACTATGGAGTATTCATGCAAGGTCTGGTGCAAGCCATGCAGACGCAGGCCACACCCAGGCAGCACTCCAGGCCCAGTTGGAGGCCCAGGTAGAATAATGAAACACCTAGTAGTTTGCTATTTAAATTGTGTGATATTGTGTTTATTGTATATTGTTATTGTTTAATGTAGCAGGCTCAGGCCCCAGCAGGACCATGGTGGACCTTCCATCATGGAGCGATTCAAGAGGATGACCCCACCCTCTTTTAAGGGGGAGAGTGATCCGCTAATGGCAGAAAGCTGGATGAGGGAGACGGAGAAAATCTTCCGAGCTATCAGGTGTCCTGATGAGGACAAGGTGACATTAGCCACCTACATGCTACAGGTATGCTTTAGTTATGCTTGTATGTGTTTGTCAAGTTAGAAATTGTTAGTTGTGCTTATGAAGGTGTATTGCAGGAGAGAGCTGATGTATGGTGGTCCTCCTACTACGTACACGCTTCGAGGACGGAGCAGTAGACGTGGCGTGGGACGCGTTCGTGAGGCTCTTCCGAGCCAAGTTCGTCCCAGAGCATATCCAGGACAAGATGGAGCAAGAATTCCTTCCCTGACGCAAGGATCAATGACCGTCCTGGAATACGAGGCAAGGTTTTCTGAACTTTCTAAATATGCACCGCATATAGTAGAGGATGAGCGCAGGAAGACCAAGAAATTCGTGATGGGTCTCAAACCATCACTGAGGACGAGACTCGTGGCGTTGACCACCGCACGCTAGACGAGGCCCTCAGCGCTGCCTGCAGACAGGAGGGAGAAATGGAGCAATATCTGGAGGAGAAGAAGGCTTCGCAGAAGAGGCCGGCAGCGACTTTCCAGCGGCAGGATAAGAAGAAAACGGTGTACCAGACACCGCAGAAATCAGTGGCAGTCAGCAACTCTCAGGTACCTTCTGTACGTTCCCCCGGTGCGAAGAAAGAGTGTCCCCATTGTGGGAAGACCCATGGAGGTTCCGAGTGGGTTAGTAGCGGGTAGATGCTTAAAGTGTGGGAGCAGCGACCACAAGATCAAAGATTGCCCAAGACTTCAGCAAGGAGCTCAGCGTGGAGCGCCAGTACCAGCAGTAGCGGCAGCCGCGCCAGCTACAGGAAGACCAGGAAGGCCTCGAGCCCCAGCTCGAGTGTTTGCTTTAGCTCGCGAGGACGCCGAGCAGGCGGAGCATGTCACCGAAGGTACAGTTTTACTTTTCGGTGTGCACGCTCGGGTTTGTTTGATACGGGTGCTACTCACTCGTTCATTTCCGAGCGGTTCGCTAGGCAGTTAGCCCTAGAGTCAGGCATAGAGTCTGAGGAGTTAGAGGTCCTTTGTCTGTGCACACCCCTGCGGGTACGGTATCGACTAGGAAGTGCATTCCGTCGTTACCTGTGTGCATTGAGGATAGATTCCTAGATGGGTGTTTCTTCTTGCTAAAGATGAAGGACTATGATTGTTCTTGGTCTGGATTGGCTAGAGGAGCACTATGCGTTAGTGGATTGTCGTAGGAAGAAGATTGTTTTCCGCATTCCTGGTGGGATGAGTTCTCTCATCCCTTGCCAAAGAACTTAGCGGGAAAGTTATATCTCTGCCATGAAGGCGATGCGCATGGTGAACAAGGGTTGTGACGCCTTCTTGCCAGCGTTATGCTAGTACCCGATGCTGGTTCGTCACTGACTCTTGCAGAGATCGATGTGGTGCAGAAGTTTCCAGATGTCTTTCCCGATGACTTGTCTGGATTGCCACCGGATAGGGAGATAGAGTTCACTATAGAGTTGCTTCCAGGCACCTCTCCTATCTCGAAGGCCCATATCGGATGGCCCTGCAGAATTAGCCGAGTTGAGGAAGCAATTGCAAGAATGCTTGATAAGGGATTTATTCGCCCTAGTGTTTCCCCTTGGGGCGCACCTGTATATTCGTCAAGAAGAAAGACGGGTCACTTCGGTTGTGTATTGATATAGGAAGTTGAACCAGGTGACTGTGAAGAACAGGTATCCCTTACCTCGGATTGATGATCTGTTTGACCAGTTGCGAGAGGCATCAGTCTTTTCCAAGATTGACTTGCGATCTGGTATCATCAGTTGAGAATTCGGAGTGAGGATGTGTCCAGACGGCATTTAGAACCGTATGGACATTATGAGTTTTGGTCCTTCCTTTCGGATTGACTAACGCCCCTGCAGCGTTCATGGATCTCATGAACCGGGTGTTTAGTCCGTATCTAGATAGCTTTGTTGTTGTGTTTATTGATGACGTGTTGGTCTATTCTCCGGATGAGGCCACACACCGTCAGCATTTGAGGTTAGTCTTAGAGGTTCTCCGTGAGCACAAGCTGTATGCGAAGTCAGCAAGTGCGAGTTCTGGTTGCGCGAGGTTCATTTTCTCGGCATGTATCTCCGGCGCTGGTGTAGCTGTTGATCCAACAAAGGTCCAGGCAGTTATGGATTGGGAGATTCCCAGGACCCCTTCGGAGATTCGTAGTTTCCTTGGGTTAGCTGGTTATTATCGGCGATTCATTGAGGGTTTCTCATCCATCGCCCCCTTGACAAAGCTGACCAGAAAGGGTGAGAAGTTCGTATGGTCTGAGGCATGTGAGCGTAGCTTTCAGCTATTGAAGGCTAAGCTTACTTCTGCTCCGTATTGGTATTGCCTAGTGGTCTAGAAGGCTTTGCCATTTATACGGATGCATCTCAGATTGGTTTAGGCTGTGTGCTCATGCAGCAAGAGAGGGTAGTGGCTTATGCTTCTCGTCAGTTGAAGGAGCATGAGAGGAACTATCCGACTCATGATTGGAGCTCGCAGCGTGGTTCATGCACTAAAGATCTGGAGCACTATCTTTATGGTGTCAGATTTGAGGTGTTTACCGACCACAAGAGCTTGAAGTATCTTTTCTCCCAAAAGGAATTAAACCTGAGGCAGAGGAGATGGATTGAGTTCTGAAGGACTATGACTTCGACCTTCAGTATCATCCTGGAAAGGCGAACGTCGTAGCGGATGCTCTTAGTAGAAGAGGTCTTCGCTCCAGCAGGATTGGAAGATGTTGGAGGATGCAGCGTGCTCTATGACCGAGTTAGAGCCGTCGTTGTGTCAAGCTTTTGTAGCTCAGCTATCCCTTAGATCCTCAGTCTTGGATGAGGTGATGAGCAGCAGAAAGCCGATCCTAGATTGTTAGAGTTAGTGGGTAAGGCGGGCATTGCTCGTGATGAGGACGGGTGATTAGATTTCAGCACCGTGTTTGTGTCCCGATGTGGTAGATGTCCGTGAGCATGTGTTAGCGGAGGCTCATAGATCGCGATTCTCTATTCATCCGGGTACACTAAGATGTATCAAGACCTGAAGAGATCATTTTGGTGGTCCGGCATGAAGAAGGATGTTGCGGATTATGTGTCTAGATGTCTAGTATGTCAGCAGTGAAGCCGAGCGGCAGCGACCATCCGCCTTATGCAGAGGATGGATATCCCCGTATGGAAGTGGGAAGCTGTCACTATGGATTTCGTTTCGGGTTTGCCTCGATCTAGAAGGGGCAATGACTCGATGGATTTAGTTTGGTAGAGATAGATTCTCGAAGATGCTCATTTCTTGCCTATGAAGAAGAAGCAGTCAGTAGAGAGTTTAGCTAGAATGTATGTTAGCGGTATCATTAGATTGCATGGTGTGCCGAAGTCGATCATTTCGGATCGAGATCCGAGATTTACTTCGAGATTGTGGAAGGGTCTTCAGGATGCGTAGGTTCGGCTTAAGCTCGTCGGCGTTTCATCCCCAGACCGATGGACAGTCCGAGAGGACTATCCAGACGCTCGAGGATATGTTGAGAGCGTGTGTTCTGGATTGGAAGGATGATTGGGCGCATCATTTACCTCTTGTGGAGTTCGCATACAACAACAGCTTTCATGCTAGTATGGTATGGCTCCATTCGAGGCGTTGTATGGTAGGCCCTGCAGATCTCTTTATGTTGGCAGGAGACTGGTGATAGGCAGCTGATCGGACCGGAGTTAGTTCAAGAAACTTCGGATAAATTCAGCTTATCAGGAAAAGGCTTGTTGCGGCACAGGATAGGCAGAAGAGTTATGCCGACAACAGAAGAAAGGATTTGGAGTTCGAGCTTGGCGATCATGTCTTCTTGAAGATATCGCCTACTCGAGGTGTTGTCAGATTTGGCAAGCATAGCAAGCTAAGCCCTAGATTCATTGGCCATATGAGATTCTCAGACGTTTGGCAGCGTGGCGTACGAGCTAGCTTTACCCCAGCTTTGGTAGCGTTCACCCGGTATTCCACGTATCTATGCTCAGGAAGTATGTCCGAGATCGTCTCATGTGATTAGTCATGAGCCCGTGGAGATCCAGCCAGATCTTTCGTATGTCGAGCAACCGTAGCATTCTTGACCGGAAGGTTCAGTGTAACGGACCGCGGGTATTTATGCCCATTAAGGCTCCATATCCAGATGCCTCCGCGACGGACCGAAGTTCGAAGGGATATCCCACACACGGTTCGTAAGAGTACAAAAGAACAAACCCACAAGAATAAAGACACAAGAAAGTACATGTGCTCATATCTGTTCCCAAATTTGTACAACTGTCCCATTACATTAATACAGTCCAATTAAAAGATACAACTACCTGGGCATACCGAGGGAGCACAAGCTCACACAACACTAACTACTAAACTACTGCTGGTGGTACAAGTCTGACAACAACGCCACTGCAAGCCAAAACACACGGCAAGCCCTGAAAAGAACTGTAGGGGAGTGAGCCTCAACAAGTCACGGGCTCAGTAGGGGCTATCCAAAACAACACTTGGAACCACAGACACCTCGACCCCAATGGGTCTCACTGGCAACAACAATAGCCAAACCTTTCATGCTCACATCATGACAATAAAATAACCATTAAACATGCTCAGTGATAATAAAACATAACGACCTCAGAAGAAAGTAGGACGACAGGACTAACTAATATCATTAGTCGCCCAACAACCAAGGTGCCTAAACCACAGTCTCACTGGCACAGTGCTACAACAACGGGTGCCTAAACATAAGCAACACAGGCAAGTCACGCCCAGGCTACAAGCTTCACAGGCGAACCTCAAACACTTGAGTAACAGGACCGTAACAAAGAGTTGTCCTTTATACTCCAAACCACTTACACAGAAACTACACACCAAAGTAACGGAACTGGCTACCACGAAACCAATCACAACACACTAAAAATATAATTGGAATCATATCCAAGAAGAGTAAAATTCAACAAGTGGAAGGTCTCACACGGCCTCCACGGAGCATAGCTCACTAAACCACAATATGCCTAGGCCATAAGCCTCATCGGCAAATACCCACAAAGTAACATAATTAATAATTACAAACTAATCCACATTATCTTATAAAACACGATCTACTTTAACGCAATTAGGATACAACAAGTGGCAGGTCAAACCACAAGACCTCCACAACACACAAGTACCGGAAAGGTGGTACACAATGTACCACCACAAAACTACAAGTAACCACGAAGACAAGTACCTGCTACTCTGAGGTACCACAACACCAAACACCCGAAAAGGGTACAAGTAGGTGATAAACACCACACTAAACCACAATTGTATTATACCTTTAATTAGGCACAATATTACAGGA
>JACBKR010003900.1:0-26965 GCA_014218235.1 Colocasia esculenta
AGTAGTGTATTTATAATGGATAACTGACCTTTTTCTTCTCTTTCCTATTCTCAGTTAGAGGGGCTCTCTTCCTCTTTTGCTGAACTTTTATATCCTACAAGAAGACAGACAACATAAAAACACTTAGATGAATGACAGATGTGAGTTATTTTTTACCATTATGTATTTCTGCACCACAGTAGTTCCCTACTCAGTAACAGCAACACCATCACATACGCAAAAAAAGAGAAAGGTATCCCCCTCCCAACGGAAAAAATGAAGGCTTGGGAAATGACTGTCACTATAAAATACAGTGCTGCCAGAAACAATCACGGTACCTATGTGTCTCATATATATAACGGGCTGTTCCGTATTAGTGGTCATACGATTTAACCAAATGATGGAGGAAACAACAATATAATTGACAAGCCTATAGAAGAAATATTCAGCCAACACATCAAACATCCTGCTTCAAAGTTAAGTCGTCAGCCTACCCCCGTGCTGGATGGCTTTTCTTCACTTTGAACCAGGGTCTCTTTTAAGCTCACTTCAGCCAAGCTCGAACAATCAGAAACAATATTTTCAGATATAGAGATCTTAGTGCTAAAAGCACTCTTTGCCTTCTTTTGATGCTCAAACGCCTTCTCAACATTAGGTTGTTTATCACTATTTTCTTTAGACAAGTCCCCCTTCTTCTTGACCTTACTCTTTTTCTTCTTTTGAGGCTTCAGTTCCAGTCTGCCAATGATCTGATCTAACTCATGTACAGTTCTTCCCAGCTCCTCCGCAATTAAATCAGCACCTGAAGAAGTTCCAGTAGCCGCCAAGGCACCCAGCATATCAGTTGCATTTCCTATCTCAGCAGTGTCATCAGCCAGATGTCTCTCCTCCAATTGAATTCCACCCTTGGCAGCATTCTCAAATTCCAGATCAAAAGAAAAGTCCAAAACCTCCCCTTCATTCGGAATTTCTCCTTCTTCCATTTCGTTCTCCTGAACCGTACACATGTGAATGTCTTTCTGATGGCCATCCAATTCCTCTAATCCAGAGTCATCGGTAGACACTCTAAAAGAATCACAAACTTTAAGTTGTGCCTCCCTGCAGGATTCCCCCACGGGATGGTGGCTTTCAGATGGCACGGAAAGCAGCTCTGGCTCTTTTCGTAGCAGTTTTTCCGGCAATTCATCAATAACAGTCGATCCATTACCAAGGAAACCGTCAAGGATTGTTCTTCCTTGACGCCCTTCTCCATGATCAGGTGCATCCGCCCGTGGACAAACTTCGCTGAGACCGAACGACCCAGCATCTTTCAAAAGTTGTTTTTTCTCAAGTCCATCATAAACAGGTCCATCTTTTCCTTCTCCTCCCTCCTGCAGACCCAATTCTTCCAACAAACTAGAAAAATCAACTGAAAGATCATCCAAGGAACCAGATAAAACCGCGTCCACGCAGGACTGTTCTTTCTGAGACGCAGCATTTCGGGAGTAATCAGAAACCTCTTCTGGTACCTCACAAACCCTAATCCCTCAACCAGCGGAGGATTCTCAACATGCGCACAAACTACCCCAGGGCACCCGTCGACCAACCCATCAGGTAGTACCTTCGCGTGACTTTGGATCCCATCCACCGGGCGTCACGGTCGGCGGCCTTGCCATGCCCTTCACGCCCATCTCCATTCCTTCCCTCGCCAAGTCCACAACCATCCTCCCCCGGAGACCCACCTAGGGCGGCGGTGCCATCAGGACCTGGAAGCGGAGGGGAGGAACGAGGAGGAGATAGGGGGGCGCAGGTCTCTAGCTCGGCGCAGTGTGAGAGTATGCGGAGGACGGCGCGGCAGGTCCGGCTGTCGACGTGACACCTGCGGAAGGAGAGGGAAGGAGGGCGGCGGCGAGAGGAGTCCTGCATCCGGTGGCGCTTTCTGGGGTTCTTGCCCACGCTTGGGATTTAGCGCCTGTGGCGGGCTTGCAGCGAACGAAGGGCTTCCATATGGGGCGGTGAGAAGGCGGTACGCGGCTGCGGGAGGGAAGAAGACGGGATGGAAAGGGGCGTTGGTAAGTGGTAACGGTAGCTCGCACGTGTGCTGAGAGTCTAGTCGAAACACGAGTTTAAGGGGGCTTTGTTGATAAGTCATAAGAGGGGTTTATCATAGGGCTGCAATGGGTTGAGCTGATCCATAGATCCACAGATTTGATCTGATTTTGGATTGAGTTCTAAGAATTTTTCCGGCTCATGAATTTTTAGTAGACCTAAAAATATATCCCGACTAAGTTCATAGGCTGAACTCAGATTTTGAGTTCGACCCGATGGATCGGCCCGACCGTTCTCTTTTCTTTTTTCTTTTCAAATCTTAAATTTTATTTAGTTAAAATTATGTTATTTTACTTATTTAAAAGTTAAAAACTCTCTTTTCTAACAAATTAAACAAGGAATATCAAAACTCTACTTAATTGAATGAGATTATAAGTTTTATATTATTAATATATTATTTTTATTATTAATTTAATTTTTATTTAAGTATTCGGGTCGGGCTGAGCTGGGCCGAACCTTAGTAGGCTTTACAATTTTGTAAAAATATTGGGCACAGCCCGACATTGCTTAGCCTTGGGCTTTCATATTGATGAGTCAGGCCTGGACTAGCTGGGCTCATCTAAGCCCAGCTCGGGCCCGGCCCATTGACAGCCCTAGTTTATTCCCTTTTTATCACTGATTTTAACTCTTTCAAGTATTTTGAGAACATGTTTAATTTATTCTAAATAATAAAAATTATCTAAAGATGATAAAAAATAACTATTATATCTATAGAAGGGAGATAAAAATTATCTTTGAAGATAACTCATTAAATATAATATCTTATTTTAAAAAATCATGTATCCCTCTTTATGCATGATTAAATGATGTCAAATTAGATATAAATAATGATAATTATATACATTCTATCATATCACATCACATCATATTAAAAATTATCACATCTCTAATTATTATTCATTTAAATCATCTCAAACAAAAAACATCTCTAAATATAAATAGTCTATACATGATTTACTTATCTTTGCTCTCCTTATCTCATCATAAAAAAATCCTCAGACTTTAGAAAATCTTGTCAAGAAGTGCTAATATTTTTATGTGTTACTATTTTTCCAATTTATTTTCAAACACAAAATTATTTGAAAGAATATGCAGAATCTTTTGAACGGATTTGTAAAAGTACTTTATCGAGACGTTATTAACTAATATGACTATCAAACGGGTCTTCTATGTTCCTCCTATTTGTTTTTATAAGTTTTAGATGTGTCATGTTAGTAAATGTGCTTTGGGATCGTCACTTGTCATATGTGAAGCTTTTGTGGGTGTGGATCCCAGTTAAATTACTTATGAAGGGTTATATCCGTCAATCCCCTCTTATAACTCCAGTTTCCTTTGCGTGTTAGATCATGGTTCGTCGTACCACAGCAAACTACCGCAGTACTTGTGAACCGTATCGTGTTTGGGCTCTCGCGAGGTCAGGCACGGTCGGGTCACCCATTCTGCCGCGGCACGTTGTGGTTCGATACGGTCCGATTCGTTAAATCTATTTTTTTTTCATTCCTCTCTCATATCTGTTGCATTTAATGGGTCTAAATGGTAGATGAAATTTCAAACATAAACTAATTAAGATATGATATAAATTATAATAATTTTATTAATTTTTTAAATTATTTTTTCGTCAAGTAAAATTTGTCCCAAAAATCGTTAGGTCAACTTAATCTTACCATTTATGCATCAATAACTCCTGATATTTATATTTTTAGAATTAGTATATTTTTTTACTAATCATAATAATTTCATATTAACTTTATTTTTAGAACCAATGTCATCCTGTTGAAGTGCACATAGAGTTCACCATACCGTGACAAACCCTGTGTGCACTTAAAGATTCTAAATGGTGTCTAATTGAAATAAAATTTCAAACATAAACTAATTAAGGATGATACAAATTATAGTAATTATAGTTTAATTTTTAAAATTAATTTTTTTTCAAGTAAAAATTATCCCAAAAATCATTAGGTCGACTTAATCTCAACATCTATGTATCAATAATTTCTAATATTTTATATTTTTAGAATCAATATATTTTTCTAGTAATTATGATGACTTCAGATTTGACTTTATTTTTAGAACTGAATGTCATCTCGTTGAAATGCACACAATCAGAGATAGTACCAGAATTATATTAATAATATAAAAATATTCTAAAATTAAAGATAATTATGTTTTATATAAGTGATCATGTCTTACGTATAATTTACTATCTCTTTTAATTTCTTAGTGTCATATTAATATTTTATTATAAATTTTAAAACGTTATGTTTTTTTATTCTTGGTGTTAATCTAATGGAATACATTGGTCATATCATGAACAACTTTCATGAAGAGTCCAAAGTCTGGATCACCCTCCTTCAGGTTGTAGAGAGGCCGCACTCACTGCTAGTTTGGATCGCAATATGAGAGAGAAGGTCAAGAATAATCTACTGTATCTTTAAGCACATATATTCATTTGATGTGATTCTAATTGGAGCTCGTAGAGGAAGTCTTGGGGAACAACTTTCATGAAGAAGCTTCGAAGAGATATACCCTCATTTGAGATGTGGAAGGCATGATAATCTTGTATATGTAGATCATGATATGAGAGAGAATGTGAAGAATAATATGCTATAACTTTAGGCACATACAACTAATTAAGGTGATTTCACTTCAAGGACGAAGCTGAAGAAAAGTAAAACAACTTTGATGAAGACCTCGTGAGCATATCACCCCTTTTTTAGGCTGTAGAAGGTGTGATATCCATGATGGTTTTGGATGATATGAGAGAGAAAGAGGAGAGAGAAATGGTGCAACGTTGAGAATGACTTCTTCTCTGGCTTTGGGGGTGACGGGGCTTAGTGAGCAGAGCCTCCGGGGGTCTCTTCACGTAATGGTAGTCTTTTCCTATCCTATAGAGTCCTAGGATGTGTTTTAAGAGAGAGAGAGTACAATGTCGAGTTAGAGAGAGAGTCCATACATAAGAAGAGATGGAGAGTTTATCATGAAGAGTCTTCTTTTGAAGTTTGCTCATTTTAAATATTCATTAAGTCACCAAACTAAAAAAAAAATTAAACAAGTCATTTCTCCACCGTATCTCAGCGGTACGGTACGATACCGTACTGTACCACGGAGAATGGAATACGTCCGTCCCAAAAAACTTCTCGTTAATCCGCGACGGGTGTAGGACGTCGCTTGTTCGTCGCTATTTAGCGATGCGACGAAATTTTGTCCATCTCTAATTAGCGTCCCATTATTTTTATCACAAATTTGTCGCTAATTAGTGACAAAATTGTATAGCGACGGTTTGCAACGAAAAACAATTCCTCGCAAATTCGTCGCCGATTGGCGACGAATTTTTCTGACGCTAATCTGTCGCCCGTAACATGATTTTTAGCGACATAATAATATTGTCGCTAACTGAACGAACAAATTCCTCGCTAATACATCGCTACTTAGCGACGAATTTGCGACAAAAATATGCGTCGTCAATTAGCGACATAAATGTCTGTCGCTAATCCATCGCAAATCTGTCGCATTTAAAAAAAATGTAATTTCAAAAAATTTCATAACTCATATAAACATTGGCATACCCTGTAGGCAATAGATGCGCTCACATACACTAAAAAACTTACAATGCTACATTTAATGTTCAATCATCATGTAATAAGCTATTTAATTAAATATAGTATAAAAAGTCAAATAAATCCTCCTCGCCCTCATCCCGTCACCGTGTGATGCAACAACCTAAATTAGACATGTAAAATAAAACAACATTAGACACATGGATACAAAATAAACACTACTAAAAAAAATATGATATGTAGACAGTGGGAAGCCGTCTACAAAAATAAAAAAGTCATCTACAAAACCTTTTTTAGACGGCTAAGGAACCGTCTATAGAGCCGTCAAGGAAAAGTCCGTAGCCAAATGATATGTAGACGGCTATTTATAATTGTCTACAAAAATAATATATGTAGACCGCTATGTGACCGTCTACATAGTTATGTAGATGACTTCTCTAATTGTCTACAAAAATATATATGTGGACGGTTGTATATCTGTCTAAAAAAATAAGATATGTAGAAGGCTACCTAATCGTCTCCAAAAAACTATGTAGACAATTAGTATAGTAGTCTACACACAAAAAATTTACATAGACGGCTATTATAACCGTCTACAAAAATACTTATGTAGATGGTGTTGGCCCTTTCGGTACGGCAGCAAGGTAACCTAGAGGGGGGGGGGGGGTGAATAGGTTTTTCTGAAATCTGAAATAGAAACTTAAACACAGAAATTAACACTTGAAGGTTTGGTTAGTTTGGTGTGATAAGAGTAGCAATGCGGAAGCAAATAAACAATCACACAAATGACACAAGGAATTTATCATGGTTCGGCCCTTTCCACATGGAAGTCCTACGTCCAGTCCCCAAGCAACCTCTTGGGATTTTACTAACCAAGGTACAGTCCCCCTCAAGGACAATACAACACCCAGCACCCCAGCTGGTCTTCTTCTCTTTCCCGGGCAAGAAGGCAGCCCACTTCTCTTACAGGTAAAGAAGCCAACCTCCTGGTACACACCCCAGTGCGGTTCTGCTAGACTTAAACCCCCAGCTAGGTCCTGTTGATACAAACCCCAATAAGGTTCTGCTAGACACTAACCTCTAGCTAGGTTACACACTGTATACAGTCCTACAGCTGGACAAGGGTCTTTCTTAGAAAAGAAAGAACAAGACTGAGAGCTAATACAAGATGATCACTATGGACTTAGCTCACAGTCACAGACTCTCCCCCAAGATTACAATGAGCATAGGGAGAAAGGAAGAGAAGAAGGCTTGAAGGCGATGAAGACTTCTGCTTGAAAGCTTCTGTAGATTTTGGCTCGAGCTCTTCTCTCTTTCTCTGAGTGTTTGTGGCGTGAAGGTTCTTCTCACAGTTGTACACTCCTTGAAGATTTTCAGGAAGGCTCCTCCTGTTCTTCAGCAATGCTCCATCTTTTATGAGCAGCTTTAGAATAGATCCTTGAAGAGATCCGTTGGAGCTCTTCTAGTCGTTGCTGATCTTTCTCTTCATTTGTCTTAATCAGATTCTGGTGGTCTTCGAGATCTGTCAGCATAGAAGAGAGTGTTGCATAAAAGAGTATTTATGATAAACTGTGCATACCACTGTGTTTCTGCTAACATGCTGAAAATAGTAGTTCATATCTTTTTGACAAGACTCTGAAATATGCATGCAGCTTTTTTCTGTCAGAAGATATTTTGACTTTTCATTTAAGCGCCAAGCATATTTGAAATATAAAGGCAATCTGTGTTTGAACAGAATCCATGAAGAAATCGTTATGAGCATGACTTATGAAATCGTTATGTGAAGAGTCGTGCTCATTTGTAAACAAATCGTTGAACAAATCGATGTGATCATTTATGAAATCGTTATTCAAGCAAATCGTTATGATCAAAAGAAATCGATGTGATCACTTATGAAATCGTTATGCAAGCAATCGATGTGGAAAACAAATCGTTTTTTTCCTCCAAAGAAATCGTTGTGAAGAAATCGATGCGAGAAGGCAAGTCGTTGTCTTCACTTATGGATTTGTTTCAAGCAAGTCGTTGTGAGATCAATCGTTGCACTCACTTATCAAATCGTTATGGCCATCAAATCATTATAATGTCGAGTTGATGCGTTCTCTTAAGAAATCGTTATGGCAACAAAGTCGTTATACTTACTTATCAAATCGTTACGGGATCGTTTCTTAACAAATCGTTACGACCACTTAGCGAATCGTTGTGAGATCGATTTCTTAACAAATCGATGCGCTCACTTAACAAATCGTTGTAGCACTATATGAATCAGATCAAATCGTTATAGCGCTTGTTACTATGGCACTTAAAACTGAAATCGATGTATATGAATTAAACATCGACTTTATCATTATAGTGTGTCAAATATTGCATCAATGAAAGACTTAGCATTTACTATGAGATTGATGCAACACAGATGAAACAAAATATTCAATTTAAGTTACATCATAAATTTTGTTAGCACCAAAATATGAAGGTAATAAGAGTGGTTCAACAGATGGCTACTGTAGCAGTCTACATAAAAATTTTATGTAGACGGCTACATATAATTTTTTTGTAGACTGCTATACAAACGTCTACATATCTTCAATTCGTATAAAAAAATAAATTCATCTGAAAAAATTGTTAAAAAATATACACAAATATATCATCATTGCCTTGAGTTAAATGCCGCATCATAAAAATTAAATATTTTTTTCAATTATATAAGAATTGGTTTCAAAAATTTTGCAAGTGAAATAAAAGATCAAAAAAGAAATTAGAGTCTTAGAAATAAGCATGAACCTGAAAAATGAAAAAACTTACAAGCTTAGCCCCACCAATCTCTAAGATAAGACTCACTATCCATATTGTGTTTTTATCTATCTTTCTCTCAAAGATGACCATAGATACACTAGCCGAAGAGGATGAGAACTTGATGCTTCCTCAGGTGTCATTGGATTTTTTTTAAATACTAATAAGGTGTTTGGTTGTAATTTTTTACCTCTTTTCTCTAAATTTTTAAAAAAATAAAAGATGTTCACTAACACCGTTTGGTAAGATAATTTTTTTTAGAGAAAAAATCCCACATGTCTAAAACTCTCTCCAGAAAAAAATAACTCTTCACCAAAAAATTTTGTTAACTCTCACACACAATATCTCCCTCCCTCCTCGTGCCCCCTCCTCCTCCTCCACCCCCCTGCGCCTCCCTCCTCCCCCCGCCGGCGCCCCCCTGTGCCTCTCTCCTCCTCCTCCCCCCCCCCTCACTAGTGCCCCCCCTGCGCCTCCCTCCTCCTCCCCCCCCCCTCACTAGTGCCCTCCCTGCGCCTCCCTCCTCCTCCCCCCCCCCCCCCCCCCACACAGCGTGACCGGAGGCGGCGATGACAAAGGGGTTGTTGTTGGCGGTGGCGCCAAAGCTGGCATAAGCGTCGACGGAGTGGGGACCGACGATGAGCCCTGCGGGGGTGGGGGTGGATGTTGTTGGCGCCTGGGGATGGGGGGGGCATTCTGGGAGGCGGCGACGACGTCACCTGTAACGTCCCGAAAATTAAAGTGTTAGGAAAATATGAATAATGTGGTTATTATATATTATCCATCATTAAATTGAAATAATTAGAATTTAAGTTTAATTAGTGTAACGTACGTTACCCCAGTGTCGTACACAGATGTGCGTGTTCCCACAGGGAGACACTGAAACTATAACGAAATAAAAATCTGATAACACCATAATTTTTAGAAAAATGTGGGTGTAATCACGGGGATTGTGCCCCCCCTCAACACGCAAACCGTATTAAATATAATAGCATGGAAAAAAGGATGTGATCGCCACCTAGAAAGTTGCCAAATGAGTAGAAAATATGAGGGGCTAACTATCTAGGAAAAGGAGAGAGAAAGGAGGCGGACCTGGTATCGCGGTCGTCATACCTGCCGCGACGATGCTGCTAATGCGTCACTCGATCCTGACGCGTCTATTATCGCGTCGCCTTCCGCCGTCGCGTTCTCTGTGTGTGGGAGATGTTGGATGTGGACCTTCTTCCCACCCTCCAGCCGGCCAGAGGACGAGAGCTCCTCGTGGAAACAGTTTGATGCCTGCCAAAACAAAAGAGACAAGAAAAGCCCTATTAGAACACGTTAAGCGTAGTATCTACTCCAAAGATGAAAAGAAAAGGGGAACATGGTGGGAACGAACATGGGGGTGGTTTTAAATCCCTTGGGTAGTAGGAACGTGGGAATGGGAAGGGATGCAACCTATCTAGAAATAAATAAAATGCATGAAGAAATAGAGGAAAGGGGAGGAGAGAGAATGAGCCACATTAGGGCGACTCCCTGTCTTGGATGACGTTCCAATGATCGTGCAAAAGCTCTTGGATGAAGTGGGGTCGCCCTCCTCACGCTTCACGCTCCGTAGATGATGAAATAGTAAACTTTTTGGAGGTGGAATGTGAGGGAAGAAGTGGAAATGGGAGAGCTGCGTGGCTAAGTCCAGATCAATGGAGAATTCGGCAGCCCTTCGGGATAAAAATCGGAGCTCCCCTCTGCATGAAGAGAGGGTCTTGCTTTTATAAGCCTTGAGAGAGATATCCCCTTAAAATGATAATAATCCAAATGAGAGATAATCTCATTAAAATTCGTGTGAGAGAGTCCTATAGGCCTTCTAAAGAGTCCCCTAGCCCCAAACCTCGCCCAAGGGGTTCAGATATTGCTTGGAGATAAAGATAAACCCATGGGAGGATAAATAGGAGTGGTTGCGGAGGCCTGCATGCGCAGCTGCTGTCGCGGCGTATCGTAGGGCCGCGACCTGCTAACGCGACGGTGCGGGCGTCGCGACAGTATGCCCACGTGCATGAGTATGCATGGGCTATCGCGGCGGCCCGTAGCGTTGCGACAGTGAGACACGGCGCTACGATACGACGCGTCAAGAAAATCAAATAACTGTGAATTATCAGCCAATCATGTGAATGGATAAGACTTATATATGTCCAGGACTCTCTCAAAGTGATAATGGGCAAGATTTCAAGGCAATTTGAGTTGTTAATGGGCTCAAAACAAGGCTAATGATGGGCTCAAGGTGAGTGACCAACTAGGGACTCACTAGGATAGCAAGAAATGTGGTCCAACTCATTAGTCAGAACCGGGTGTCTACAGATTGCCCCTCCTTGGCTTCCCTTTGCACGAGATAAAGCGGAGTGGAGTGGAGGTGTCACGAAGTGACGGCAGAACGAAATGATGCGGAGTGGACTGAAAAGTGGGAGCCAAGGTAAAGAGACACCCGACCCAACCAACGAGCAATTGGAATCTTCGTGAAAGCCCCGAGTTTGCTGCTCGAGCAGAATGCAAAGAAAAGCACAAGTCTGGACGAGAAGGAGAAGAAGAGGACGATCAACCCCTCGATTGAGAGGTACCCTAGCCGATTGGCCTGCAGGTTTCGTTTTGGAGGGACATGTGCGTGCCAGGCAGGTAACTCATGACTCTGCCCTGGGAGCGGTTCGCAACCAAAACAGATCAAAGGAACAAAATTAAAATTGGATAGATAATCCAGACAGGAAAATTCTTGGTCAAACTGACAGGAACAACTCACTAGGAGGCAAACTTCCGATTCGGAGTGGAATAAGATTTCTTATTTGGAATATGAAGGATGATTGGGCACTCAACAAGGGCTCATCAATTCAGGAATGAGTCAGGAAAGCTCAAAGTCCTACATGATGCATGCTGGGCTAAAATAAAAGAAATCATCAAAACAAATGCAAAGAAAATGAGAAAATATAAAATATATCAAGGATAATATTGTTAGCAAATAAGAGCGGGTCAAGAGACTACCCACAACCGCAGTGCAGGCCTGAATCCATCGTCCCCGAACTTACTTAACTCAACGGCCTATCCAACGATTAACAATGTGCACCTAGACTATCACAATTTTTGGTAAATGGGAACTCAAATCCCAGAGCACATTGAGAACCAGCCAGTCCTTGAACGATATAATAGGTAGAATACCATATAGTAATGCCAGGGAGAAGGGATAGGGATACTTACCTAAACTTACCTGTGGAGCGCAGAACTCGCCATTTTTTTGGGTGTGTAAATGAAGCAATAATCAAAGCACTAAACAAGCTAACAACAACAAGCATAAACAACTCAGTCATCCACATGATTGAAACAAAGTACTGAAGAACAGCCAGGTTCACACATAGAGAGTCCTCTCATGGAGCCATTCAGATGAAGGGGAATATGTATGGGACTTCGAAAGGACTTGACGAGATAATGAGCTTGAAATTCAAATCATGGGTGGAACTGAGGAGGAGAGACAGATCGTAAAGATGATGCGAGCAAGACTTAGGCAAAAGTAATGAAGAAATGTGGAGATCCGAGCGATCAACGCTTGGGAGCCAATGTACCTGCACACATAGCACGTATGATTAGATCTGCTCATTTTTGTTATTTTTAATTTGAAAACATTTGATTTTTTTAGAGTTTTGAAATTATTTGATTTTTTTTTTTGAGATTTTTGGCAATATCTGTTTTTTATTTTTTTTATTTTTGAAAATATTTGATTTTTTGGGTTTTCGGCAATATTTGATTCTTTTTTTTATTTTTGGCAATATTTGAATTTTTTTTGGATTTTTGGTAATATTTGATATTTTTTTTTAGATTTTGGTAATATTTGATTTGTTTTGGATTTTGAATAACGCCTAAAGCCAACGTTAGCCCTTCCTAAAAAGACACATGAGACAGAAGGTACTCACTCTTGCTACTACAGCACTAAAGCAAGACCAACTACTGGCAAGGGGTCCCCATTCATTCCTCTTTCATTAAAGACCACCAAAAGATCGGATGTGCATTAAGATGGTGGCGTCCTGTAGATGGTTGCCCCTAGCTTGCAGTGCCACTACAAAGGCCATACTCGGGAGACGACGCAGCTTTATAGAGAGAAAGAGAAGAAAGTTTGGGGATAAGTCTAGTGCAGGTTAAAGGACAAATTAGGTTTAGCTTCCTTCCATGGCACATCCCTTAGAGATTCGGTCTGTTGAGGAGGGACTTTTGGTCATTTCATTTTTTTTCTTCTTGCCTGTTTCTTGTTTGGGGCATGCGTACGACCGGGCTCAAGGGCGTCCACGGGGAACTGTACTGCCACTCTTTGTCATACCCCTATTCCTTGATTTTCTTTCATTTGTTCTTCTTCTCACTTTTATTGGCTTTTCTTTTGCAGGCCTGATTGACCGTCCCTATTTGAGATGTCCTCTCAGCAAGGTGTGCTTAGGTCGGTCGCCTCGCCTAACTACCCCTTTTCCTGCCCCTACACTTCGACCAAGTAAAGAAGAGAACAACTTTTGTACCTCCTAGGTATGGCCTGAGTAGCAACGGTGTTTACTAGAGGACCCGACCAAGGTTGCCATGTGGGTGTGTGATGATCCTTGCTTAAAGTGACCTTCAACGACAGGGGAAGGAATGTTGAACTCATGGCATAGAGTAATCTCTAGCTTGAGTGCTGCAGAAGCAAAATAAACCTAAGACCGACTCGACCACTCTTGTTGTGAACTGAGATGACTCTCTTTGACATTTTGTTTATGTTCAAACAAATACTTTCATAGTTATTTGGTGCGCAATGCGACCCCTTTATTGAAAGAACAGCTTGCATTAGTCTTTGAACCTTGATTTTGGTTGATTTTAATTGGCTCAATAATAGGAGAATGTGAAAATGGGTGGCAAAATTGAGTCAGCTCAATTACAATAAGAGGGAGACAAGACTCTACAAGATTATGAGGATAAGAACCCTCGAACAAGGATTTACAAAGAAGGAGAAGAATGTTAGTGAGGGCTAAAGCCTCGAAAACAATGAGAAAAAAGGTCAGGACCCCGAATAGGGAGTGAGGGAGGAGTCGGGTCAGGCCCGAGATTAGGAGGAGTCGGAGGAATGAATTGTAGGATAGAGGGTGGATGATCTGGAGGATCAGAAGGGGAAGTGGAAGGAAGGGAATCAGAACCAAGATTGGATGTCTCTGAAGGATGTAGGCCCGGCCTACAATCAGGAGGCTCGGGTGAAAGAGGAAAAGGGGAATCCTGAGCACTAGGAAGAAAGTCAGGTGACCCAGGTGGATATGGAGAAAAACTGGGAACCTCGAGGGTGATCGGGTGGCTCAGGAGGAGAGGATAAAAGGTATCTTGAGTACCCAGAGGATGATCAGGGAGCTCAAGTGGAGAAGGTGAAAAGAAACCCTGAGTACCCAGAGGGTGATTGGGCGGCTCAGGTGGAGAGATAGGTGAGGGTCCAAAGACCCAGGGGAGTAGAGGGGAAGAATGCGGCACTAGTCCAGGATTGAGAGATCGGGCGCCTCCTCTGGGAACTAGATTGACCAGGATGAGTAGCATTGAAAGATCAAGGTCAGAAGATGCGAGGATAGGGAGATCGACATTTTTCTTGTAGAACTTGAATCTTGATTGCAACCTCCTTTGCTTCTTGGCAGATTTCTTCTTGTGACGTCACAGCTTCTTCGCTCTCACAGACAGATATGACAGTTTCATTTGACATGTCTTCTTAAATAGCGGGACCAGGCGGCAGATGGCCTCGCTCTTTTCCGCAGCCACATGGCTCTCTCCTCAATTGCCATAGTTGTCGTATGTGTACTTGCCCCTTGGCTATCATTTGTATACCCAAACTTTACAGATACCCATGAGGGAATGCCATAAATTAGCTTTTTGTGGATGGTGCAGACCCATGGGAACTTGACGCGTGGCATCATAAGCTTGAGACTTGGCATCTTGGCCTGACAATCTGGCATGAAGACCAACTCCCTTGACAGTTGAAGAGGGGAGGCTTCTGGGAGTGTGATGGGTGGCCCTAGAACGGCCAACTGACTGACAGGCTGAGGCAAATTGCAAAGGACTCTTGGCAAAACCTTGAGTTTTCTTGGTGACATAGCAATGTGCCCCTGGTCAGGTTGAAACATGGCAAGGAGGGCTTTGGATGCTTCGGGCAGTGTGACTTTTTGCCCCTTGAGTGACAGCTGATTCATGATGGCCTTAGCAGCCGCGTGAGATAGCACGACGTTTGTTGAGAACCCCTTCTCTTGACCAGCCATATGCAATATAACTGAGCGAGGAGTGATGATGGCATTAATGGTAGCATTTCCAATAAGCAACGTAATGGCTACCGTCCCCGCTTTGGATCTGGCTGGCACTAGGGCCTGGGAACTCTTCTTGACAGTGCTCTTCTGAGGAGATGAAGGCTCATCTTCCCCGAATGTGCCTGAGATAAGGACACAAACCGGCATGCGACTGATGTAGTTGTAAGGGTCGAAACACATGACCGGAACTGGGCTACCTTCACCCAGTCCATCTGCATAGGGGAAATTTCAAGGCATGCTGCTGGTGATGCACACCCGCTCCATTGGGATGTGGTAATGGGATGTATGGCGGCTATGGTGGGTTTGTCGGATGCGGAGGGCTTGATGTGAGGTGACTGGGTGGTGGCAAGGATAGGCTCGTGCGGAGAGAGCTCCTGTTCCATTTCCGGGGCTGAATCAGCTTTAAGCTTAGGAGTAAGAAACTCTTGCCCTACCTCAGAAGCGAGTGGGGCTGCCCGAGCCTTAGTGTGGTGGTAATGGCTTGCTCAGGTGCAAGTGGTAATGGGGTGGAGATGATGGTGAGGGGCAAGGATGGAGGGTTCGTGGGAGGTGAGAGATCAATGGCTGATGCTTGGGGAATGACCAACGACGCACCGACACAATATGTCAAGCCGATAGCTTGTCATCAAGGTGCGAGGTGGTGTCAAAGGTAGGTGTGGTGGTGATAGCCTGAGCAAGGCTTGGTGGAGGGGTTTTTGAGGTTGTGACGGAGCGGGTGGTGCACTTGGAGGATAAGTAAGAAGTGCCTTTGGCCTTGAACTGGTGGAGATGACGACTGCCTTGAAACTTGTGCTGGCTGTCTTGGTTGCGTTGCTGGCTGCTCGGGCGGCTGTTCCCCTGCCTGGGATGGGGAAGGCTGCTGCCCCTGGCCTTGTTCTTTTCTCTTCTCTTGACAATGCAAGATGAGCCTGTGCATTTCAGACCAATTTATCTTCTGCTCTAGATCCAGATACATATTACATCCCGAAATTCGCAGCAGTTTGCGACTGTATGCCCCGGATGGCGATGATACGGGCAATATTCAGATTGGTCCACCGTCATGTCCCAGCTTGGCTTTTCTAGAGGGAGTTGCAATGCATTGATGGACATCAGGGCTGTGAAGACATCAGAGAGGGATTCCGACAACTGATGATAATGGGCTCGCTTTGGGCCAAGTGGATGTCGGGATGGATGAGTATTGGATGGTGTGGTGCGGTGGCACGGGCGAGGTGGTTGTTCTTGTGGAAGTGGTGCGAGTTGGCTTGGTGGAAGTGGTGAGGATGCGTAATGGTCCGTGGAGTGGGTAGGCGTGGTACGGTGGATAACATCAACTTGGGCATGGGTTTGGACTCCCTCATAAGTGGGCCCTTGAAATGTGCAACTGGGTTGTTGGGCCTCGAACATGGATGGTATGGGAGAGTCAATGAGTTGGGTTTTAACAAAGCGAGCACGACTGTATAATTGTTGCATGGATGTGATATTGTTCATAGCCAGGATGTGGCGGTACATGGGCGTTGCATTAGCAATGATAAGCTTGTTTTCTCCTCTTCTGGGATATGCATCTGGACATGCGCGGACATCTGACGCCACCGGTCGACATAGGTTGCAAAATCTTCATCGGGTTTCATCTGCTCAGCCATCAGATCGGCCATTGAATACTTGGGCCCGGCCTGGTCTTGATATTGCTGCACGAATCTGCCTTGACAATTTCAAAATCTTCGGCTTCATTTAGAGGCAGGGAATAGAACCACTCCAGAGCGGCCCGTTTAATGACCGCCTAAAAAGATAAGCCAGTAAGTGGCGATCATGTTGATAGGACACTGACTCATAGAGAAAATCCTTCAGATGGATGTAAGGGTCTCCAGCCCCATTGAATTTGCGATAAACAAGGAGCTGAGAAGGTGGAGGGATCCGAAGACCACGGAAATCAGGAAGAGTATCATTGAAGGAAGGTTTTGGCTTTAACTGCCTCGCAGGTCACTGAGCTCTCGCTTCATGGACTCGAACTCGGATTGGAAGTCCTGAGCCGAAGTGGATTGTGGATAGCGAGGGCCAGCTTGGGAATGAGAGCGGAGTCGAGAGTCAAGGTTCGGGCCAGATTGAGCATAATGGCCGGCTGCAATGATGTGGGCGGAGCAAAAGGATGGCCCGATCCAGGAGTGACAATGTGAGGTGATCTAGAATGAGCAGGATAATGTGGGCTTGTTGGGTCCATCTTGGAAGAAGACCGTAGAGCAAAGGTGGACAACAATTCCCGGCCTGGTCAGGGCCCATTTCAAGCAGGAGGCGCTCCAATTCAGTGCCTCGATAGAAGAGAATTGTGACAGATTAGATTGGGAATGGGCACTCTCATCGCCCGATGGCCCTGGACTGGGCCGAACTTGGAATAGACTCATGAGACAAGAGGTCTACATGAGGAGGAGAGGTTGGAGGATAGGTGAAGTGGAAAGGAGCCATGAGAGGATGATAAATGGGAGGAATTAAAAAGGATTCACTAAAATACAAATAAGGATACAACAACAATTACAATCACACAAGAAGGGGACGAGAAGGGAGTTCTCAAGCAAATACCCAAGTTGATATGATAAGCATTATGATTTTAGGGTTATCACTTAGCCTTTTAATAGATTGATTTAATTGAATTGCACTCGGCTAAAGAGGAACCCTAATGGGTGTGTACTCAAGTACTCTGGGGTGACTAAGGGGGAACACACAATTCACACGTGGGGGGGATGACTCAAACTAGGGGGAACAACGGGTACAACCGGCCCGGTGAACCGCAACGTGCGTACGGTCACGAGGACTTACGGAGGTCCTCGGAAGGTGGGCCCGAGTCAGCCTACGAGTGCTCGTAGGTGAGAGGGCTCGCTCAACCAAGGGGGAGAACCTAAACAATGGGATTGATAGTGTATGCACGGGCCTAAGTGCCCAAAATGTATGCACAAGTAACAAAAGAAGACCAAGCAGGATGACCAACTAGCTCTCGGGCAGAGTCGCGGTGGCCGTGTACACCGCGACACTATCGCGACAGGGCGGGTTGCCGCGATAAGAACAGAGCTCCGAGAACAAAGTAAATCACCAATACGGACTCAAACAGGCTACCCTAACAGATGAATAAAAGCACAAACCACTAAATTAATACAGCATGGATCAGGAAGCACCCAGAAACTGATTCATGGACGAAAACATCAACATACAAAGTGTACCTGTTGACGCGACACTCACCCTCGGCGCGAAGCGCTACGCCGCGACCTGACCCGAAAACTTACAAATAAAAATAAAAGGAAAACCCGAACCCGAACAGGATTCTAACATCCAAAAACATGACAATACATGGCACAAAGACATGGAACAGGGATGCATGATCTCATAGAAGCAGGATAAGGCAGATATGAGAAGAAAACACTGACCTGCTATCGCGTCCGTGGCAAGCAACGCGACGCTATCGCGTCACCGCGATACGCCGCGACACGAACCGAGGGACTGAATGCAGGAAACAAAGAACAAAAAGACTAACAGGGCACTAAAAGGACAAAAAGGAAGAAAATATGGCAAGCAGGCAACAAATCCACGAGGGTAGCACTGAAGGTCCCACCGTGATCGCCAAAAGGTGTAATCACGGGGATTGTGCCCCCCCTCAACACGCAAACACGTATTAAATCTAATAGCATGGAAAAAAGGATGTGATCGCCACCTAGAAAGTTGCCAAATGAGTAGAAAATATGAGGGGCTAACTATCTAGGAAAAGGAGAGAGAAAGGAGGCGGACCTGGTATCGCGGTCGTCATACCTGCCGCGACGATGCTGCTAACGCGTCACTCGATCCTGACGCGTCTATTGTCGCATCGCCTTCCGCCGTCGCGTTCTCTGTGTGCGGGAGATGTTGGATGTGGACCTTCTTCCCACCCTCCAGCCGGCTAGAGGACGAGAGCTCCTCGTGAAAACAAGTTTGGATGCCTGCCAAAACAAAAGAGACAAGAAAAGCCCTATTAGAACACGTTAAGCGTAGTATATACTCCAAGATGAAAAGAAAAGGGGAAACATGGTGGGAACGAACCTGGGGGTGGTTTTAACCCCTTGGGTAGTAGGAAAATGTGGGAATGGGAAGGGATGCACCCTAGAAATAAATAAAATGCATGAAGAAATAGAGGAAAATGGAGGAGAGGAGAATGAGCCCCATTAGGGCGACTCCCTGTCTTGGATGACGTTTCAATGATCGTGCAGAAGCTCCTGGATGAAGTGGGGGTCGCTGTGACGACCCACCAGCAAACTGGCCAACAACCGTCCTAGTTGGTAGACTTCCCAGGAAGGTCACCCATCCTGGGACTACTCCCAACTAAGCAGGCTTAACTTCAGAGTTCTTTTCAATCTCGAACTCTGAAAATGACTAGTCCGAGTTGTTGGTAGTCTACTGATTTAGTCCATTTAACATATTCTTATATGGGGTGTTACAATCTACCCCTCTTATATAAGCGAGGTCCTCTTCGCTGCTCACATAAAGCACACAATCAAACCTCAGGCAGGTAGGATTCTAGAGGTGACCCCCACAGGCTCAAAAGGTGGCTCCCACTATGTAGCACTTTGCGCCATTATGGCCTCAAGAGGTGGCTCCCATAGCGTAGCACTTTGCCCTGTGTGGCACTTAGTTCCTACACTTCCAGCTGGGCAAGGCTCTGATACCATTTGTGACGACCCAACCAGCAAACTGGCCCAACAACCGTGCTAGTTGGTAGACTTCCCAGGAAGGTCACCCATCCCTTATATGGGGTGTTACAGATCCCTGCGACGACCCTCATTATACCAGTACGGTTATACCAACCCACGTCGGTATAGTGAACGTCATCACAGTGGGGCATTTACCCAAACAATAACATACGATTGAGATGCTCATAAATATAAATACAGAGTAGCGGAAGTAAAAGAACCATGTCTTTCATTCATCTCATCATCCACATTTAACATACACGATTCATGTAACCATTTAAAGATCTAAAGTCCACATATTCCACATAAAGAAGTGCTAAAATAAAATACATAGGTGTCCACGAATTACATAGCGTTTCTATTACAATGCCTCACAATACATACTATGAAATCACAAAATGTCACAAGTGAACTCCAAAGAGCTAGTCTCCACGCTCGCAGTCGCTCTCCACTGCTTCCTCTAACGATTAGCGTCGTCGACTAAGCCTGTACGCCGAAGCAAGTAATGAGTCTAAAGACTCGGCAAATAACACCACACATATCATACATGCATATATCATAGCAGGTTTTCATCCAAAGTCACAAGACAAAACATGTAGCATGCTTGACATCAATAAGAGACAACCTATCATGGTAATTCTACCAACTTAAACGCATGGTTCATGATTTCAGATTTTCCAAAATAAACGTCCTATCACATGCCTTCTACTTATTCCATTACATAAAGGTTTTACCTCCAATTAAGCAAAACATGAGAGCAACCAAACATGGTGTGCTTACATACATGAAATGAGACCTTCCTATCATGATTTCTACACATTCTTGCACATGCATATTGTCGTTTTATACACTTTTAACTTGCTGTTTTGACATGAATTAGAAGTTCACAACAAATCACATGAGAGCTACAATCTCAATTAACTATATCATGGTGGCGCTTAAACATGGAAACATTTACACATAAGTAAGAAATGCTACTTAGCATGGATTCTACGCATTTGTACACATGTAAAGCATTTTCATAACTACGATTAGATTGCTGTTATGACACAAGTTTAACATTAACATATCATGGATCACCATTTCATCATCTAATACATTAGTTTCACATGGTTGCACAATTTCCTCATTCACATAGTTCACTTTTCACACATTTCACATTTATACATATTCACACTACACAATTTACACATGATCACATTCACATTTTCACATTTTCACATTTTACACTTTAGTGCCGTGACACATAGTCCAAACCACCATTAGAAGGACACATTACATACACATTTCACATTTTCACATTTTACACTTAGTGCCGTGACACATAGTCCAAACCACCATTAGAAGGACACATACACATAGACGCCACCTAGGCAATATAGTGACGACTCTTGGACTGCACAGACCGGGAGAACAAGTCTCCACCCTAACCAGTGGTACTTGTCCACCTCCAGGATTTCATCCTAATGCCCTTAGGATCTTAACACATTGAACCTTCTCATGGAGACTTTTCCATGATACGGTTCCACGGCCCTCTATGGAAGCAGTGTCACACTTGCACAGTCTTACACATTACACATACCGATTTTTACACACTATTTACACATGGCGCACACACATCTTTTCATTCTCTCATTCACACACATGGCTCTGTTTTCCTATCATGATACTACAGATGACAGAGATTACACATTCAGTAAGTTGCATAAATCAGGTTGCACGCGCATTTCAAATCATTTTCACAATAGCATGCATTATTCACATATTTTCGCATGGAAGTTTCATATTGCATTCTACAGTTGTCCAAACAGCCTGAAAATTTAACCACATGATGATTACATGTTTATGACCTCACGTGCAAAATTTCACGTTTTCTGACTCATAATGCAATTACAGAAAATTAGATATCAATCCTCATATCATTCGTAATTCAATTTATCATGGCACACCACTTGAATATTCAGTTTAACAGTTCGTAGCCCTGAACCCAACATACACAACACCACTGAAATTTCCCCGGATTTATTACACAACACACAATTTACAGGATATTTACAAGACCTACGCATGTTTTCTAATTCCATTTCAGAAATTTCAGTAAATCATGTGAGCATGGAGAAATTCCCAGAAATTCAAAGCACAAACTGAATCACCCTCTCATGGTCTAACAAAATTTAGGGCATCCAAATTTCCCACGGATCATTAGAATAGTGGGAGAACATACATGGCTATTTCTTCCACATGCATTTCAAAAACTAATAAACTCTACCATCCACAAAATATGTAAAATCATTCTCTCACACACTACATTAACTAGGGTACATAGCATATAGGAGTTACATTGTATCCTCATCGCGAAAACACATCGAAAATAGTCATATAGAAGGAGAGGACAGCTCACTGTTCTGTCCTGACGAACTTAACGGCATACTCGGGCTGTTAATGGAGCTTAACGGCAACATCGTTGGCCGTTAATGAAGATCTTGACGACAAGGGATCTTGCCGTCAAGTTCAGGTCTCTGCAAGAATGCAGACCCGAGCTCCAAAACAAGAAGAATGGGGGATCTAGGACACGAGGAAAAATGTGTAAAAAAAGAATACCCTACTAGACATCTACATGGACGATGTGTGTAGGTTACTTGCCTCTGAAAATACTCCAAAGGGATCTAGGGTTCGTAGAAGCTCTCCTTGGACAGTCCCAAGAAGCCTCCAGAAACGTCTTCCTCCGGTTCTTGATCAGTCTCCTCAGCAAGCCAAGGTCGGGGAATCTTCCTCGATGTTCCAGCTACCTCCTTGTTGCAGTAGAACGCCGGGAACACCTTCACACTGATGGATCCGAGCTTTCAAAGTCCAGCTTTTCTCACAGACCAGAACTACGTTTTCTTCTTCTCCTCTTTGCAAAGAGCCAAAGAGAGCTCTGGGGTTTGCAAGGGGAGGTTGGTTTAAAGGAGAGGGGTCTCTCCTTTCCCGCAGGGGTGATGTGAGGCTTTCACAGCCGTTGGGGACAGCTCCCCAATGGCTGGGTTGCTTGTCCCCGGAAATTTGGGCTCTGCATGCATGCATGTCAGAGATCTTAACGTCCATATCAATGGACGTTGACTTAAGTCTTGGTGTCCATCGAGGTGGACGCTGACTCAGCATGGGCGTCCATCCATGTGGACGCCAACTGGGTCCTTCGGCCAGAACTCAAAACATGTAGAAACCATGCCTAACTCATACATATATACATGCCATATATATATATATATACTATCATGTACATACTACCACCATGCAATTCATACATTATTTACAACTAATTATACACATGCACATAAGTATAACTAGTTAATACATACGTAGATATGTACATCTATGCATACACAACATGAATTATTTACACGAAATAAAATAATGCAACAAAATTCGAGGGCCTTACAGTCGCCCTCCTCACGCTTCACGCTCCGTAGATGATGAAATAGCAAATTTTTTGGAGGTGGAATGTGAGGGAAGAAGTGGAAATGGGAGAGCTGCATGGCTAAGTCCAGATCAATAGAGAATTCGACAGCCCTTCGGGGTAAAAATCAGAGCTCCCCTCTGCATGAAGAGAGGGCCTTGCTTTTATAAGCCTTTGAGAGAGATTATCCCCTTAAAATGATTAATAATCCAAATGAGAGATAAATCCCATTAAAATTCATGTGAGAGAGTCCTATATGCCTTCTAAAGAGTCCCTTAGCCCCAAACCTCGCCCAAGGGGTTCAGATATTGCTTGGAGATAAAGATAACCCATGGGAGGATAAATAGAGGTGGTTGCGGAGGCCTGCATGCGCAGCTGCTGTCGCGGCGTATCGTAGGGCCGCGACCTGCTAACGCGACGGTACGGGGCGTTGCGACAGTATGCCCATGTGCATGAGTATGCATGGGCAGTCGCGGCGGCCCGTAGCGTCGCGACAGTGAGACGCGGCGCTACGATACTGTTGAACCACTCTTTATTACCTTCATATTTTGGTGCTAACAAAATTTATGATGTAACTTAAATTGAACATTTTTGTTTCATCTGTGTTGCATCAATCTCATAGCAAAATGCTAAGTCTCCTATTGATGCAATAAAGCGCACTAAAATGCTAAATTGATGCTCATTCAATATACATCGATTTCTATTCAAAAGTGCCACATCGATTTCACTAACAACGATTTCATAAGTTACACAACGATTTGATCGTGTAACGATTCGTTAAGTGAAACATCAATTTTATCGTGCAACGATTTGATAAGTGAGCTCAACGATTTGCCCTCACATCGATTTGGCTCTCATAACGATTCGTTAAGGCTCATAACGATTTGCCCTCACATCGATTTGGCTCTCATAACGATTCGTTAAGGCTCATAACGATTTGCTCTCACAACGATTTGGTTTTAATTGATTTTATAAGCTTATAACGATTTCTTTAGAAGCCATAACGATTTTTTAAGTAAGCGCATCGATTTGATAAAAAAATCGATCTCATAACGATTTCTTAAGTGACCGCATCGATTTGCCTTCGCAATGACTTCTTTAGAAGCTGTAACGATTTTTTTTTTAAGTGGTCACATCGATTTCTTAAGTGAGAACAACGATTTGCTTCTCACATCGATTTGATAAGCCTCATAATGATTTCATAAGTGAGAACAACGATTTGCTTCTCACATCGATTTGATAAGCCTCATAACGATTCATATGTGAGAACACTAATTTTCTCTCATATCGACTTGGTTCTCATAACGATTTCATAAGTGAGAACAACGATTTGCTCTCACAACGATTTGGTTCTCACAACATTTCGATAAGTGTCATAACGATTTGATCTCACATCGATTTGCTCTAAAGTGTTTTTGGCGCTTAAATGAAAAGTCAAATATATTCTGACAGAATAAAGCTGCATGCTTGTCAGAAAAAAGATATGAATTCTATTCTCAGCATGTTAGCAGAAACACAGTGGTATGCACCGTTTATCATAAACACTATTTTGTGCTAACACTCTCTTCTATGTGTGCAGATCTCGTAGACCACACAGTATCAGAAGAAAGACAGAAGATGAGCACGGCTAGGACTCCAACGGATCTATTCAAAAGCCTCTCATATAAAAGATGAAGCATGACTGAAGAAAAAAAAAAGAGCCTTCCTGAAAATCTTTGAAGGAGTGTACAACAGTGAAGAACCTTATCGCCACATACACTCAAAGGAAAAGAGAGAAAGAGCTTGAGCCCAGAAGAAGTGTTCAAGCATCTCAAGCATTCAAACATTCAAGCTTCCTTTTCTCTCTTCATTCTCTCTCTAAGCTCATTGTAAATCTGGGGGAGAGTCCTTGACTGTGAGCTAGTTCCTAGTGTTCATCTTGTAATAGCTCTCGGTCTGATATTTCTTTTCTAAGAAAGATTTCAGTCCAGCTGTAGGACTGTATACAGTAGTTAACCCAGCTAGGGGTTTGTGTCTAGCATAACCATACTGGGGTTTGTACCAGTAGGTTGGCTTCTTGACCTGTAAGAGAAGTGGGCAGCCTTCTTGCCCGGAAAGAGAAGAAGACCAGCTGGGGTGCGGGGTGTTGTAGTGTCCTTGAGAGGGACCCTACCCTTGGTTAGTGAAATCCCAAGACGTTGCTTGGGGACTGGACGTAGGACTTCCATGTGGGAAGGGCCGAACCAGGATAAATCCCTGTGTCCTTTGTGTGATTGTTTATTTGCTTCCGCACTGCTACTCTTTATCACACTAAACTAACCAAACTTTCAAGTGATAATTTTCTGTGTTTAAGTTTCTGTTTCAGATTGCAGAAAACCTATTCACCCCCCCTAGGTTATCGAGCTGCCAAGCTAGTCGGGCCAACAAGTGGTATCAGATAAGGTCTCTGAACATTCAAAGAAGATCCAACGATCTTAGAGCAAAGATCCATGACAGCTCAAGGATATGCTGAAGGTCAATCAGTCACCAGACCTCCATTCTTTGATGGAGAAGACTACCAATACTGGAAGATGAGAATGGAATGCTTCATTCGAGGCACAGACTTTGATCTGTGGCAGGTAATTGAGGTAGGTGACTTTGTTATTGTTCCTATTGAAGGCACTACTGCCATTACACCTACTGATAAAAGTAAACTATCTCTAAATTTTAAAGCAAAAAATATTTATGTTATGCTTTTTCTAAAAAAGAATTTAGTAGAGTATCTGTATGCAAATCTGCTAAAGAAATTTGGATAAACTGCAGATAACTTATGAAGGAACGGATAAAGTGAAACAAACTAGAATAGATATTCTTGTTCACAATACGAACAATTTAAAATGCTTCCAAACGAAAACATTACTACTATGTATAATAGATTTTCAAGCATAGTAGTAGGCTTAAATTCTCTTGGTAAAACTCTTTCCAATGAAGAAACTGTTAGGAAGATACTTATGTCTTTAACTATTTCATGGACACCTAAAGTAACTGCTATTGAAGAGGCCCATGATTTAACCAAATTGTCAATTGATAATTTAATAGGTTCTCTCATGGCACATGAAATAAATATGGAGCGATTATCTGAAAGCTCTTCTAAGAAGAAATGTACTAATGCTCTTAAAGTGGTAGCTGCTCCTTCCACTTCTTCTTCTAGCTCAAAAATTGCAGGATCTGAAGACAGTGATGTTGATGAAGTACTGTCCAAACTTCAGAAGATTTTAAAGAAGAAGAAAAATGGATCAAAAAGGATCCAAAGGAAGGAGAAAGAACCAGTCTGATATGAATGCAGAAAACCTGGACATCTAAGACCAGACTGTCCAAGACTCAAGAAGACTGGTCAAACCGAAAAGTCCAAGAAGCAGCACAAGAAGTTCAAAAGAAAAGTCATGGCGGCTGCTTGGGAAATGAAGAGGACACAAGCTCAGACTCATCAAGCTCAAGTTCAGAGAAAGAGCAAGTAAATCTAGCCCTCATGGTAGGACTAGATGAGGTACATTCTGACCCATTTTTTAATTCATGCACAAATTCAGGGTCAGAATCTGAAGACTTGGAAGAAGTCTTTAATGAACTTTATGATAAACACAAAGTTGTTGTAAAAGAATTGAAAAATATCAAGAACAACCTTACTTGTTTGGAAAATACTAATTCTGATCTTAAATCAGAAATGGAACAATTGAAAAAAACAACTAAAGGTCAGTAAAGATAATAATCATCTTTTAAATGAAGATTTGAAAAGTAAGAATAATGAGAAGTTAGAGTTAGAAGAAAAATTAAAAACTCTAACTGAAGAAAATCTCTATTTAAAAGAATCAGTTAGTAAATTAACTAGAGGAAAAACATCTTTAGCCCTATGCTTAAAATGGTCAAAATGGAAATAATAAATAAGGACTTGGATACATACCTCTGGAAAAAGAAAAACAAGCCATAATTCCAGAAAAATATCCATTACCAAAATTTGTAAAAGAAACCAAGTTGCCTCAGAAAAAAGCTCTGCAAAAGAAAAGGTCTCCAAAAATTGTGTTCCAAATAGACATCACAAAGAAAATAAGAACTGTAAATCAAATTATATTCATTGCTGCTCTCATTGTAATAAGTTAGGACACACAGTAAACACCT